>CAKAOI010043369.1:0-50959 GCA_916701655.1 Sebastiscus albofasciatus | reverse complement strand
GTACCAACAATCCCTTGAGTTGTGATTAAAAAAACGGGCCTCCCCAATTTAAGCGGTGAAATTTCACAATATTCAGCAAATGAATTTGCAAGATGCAACAGGTTACTGCACTGCTTTCATGGCTGTCTGCATACCAATGTGACCGCAGTCTAACTATTACTCTCTTTATCTCGGCCCCCTCCGGCACCAGGGTAGAAAACCCTGTGTTCGCTCTCCAGAAAGAAACTCTTCTTTAAAACGTATGTGGGATATGTACATTTGTTTGTGTTTACCCCTACAGCAAAGTCTTTTCTTATGACGGGTCTGTCATTTATAGAAAGCAAAGTGAAAACAGGAGTATGTGAGATTGTATTCTGCCTATTCTTGAGTGATTAGACGTGAAACCGCACAGTATATATCTGCTGTTGTACTAAAGACAACAGTCAGTTGTGCTCCCCTGAGCGCTGGCAGTGTTTTGTTAGAGAGATTGATGCCTGGTGTAAATCCTGTTGTATGTTTCATTCTGACCGACAGCTGCTCAATATTCTTATTCATAAACACAAGCAGCAATCAGCATAAATCATGTCATCCACTGCAGTTTATACGCTTCGAGAAATATTTTTTTTAACGACAGCTTGATTTGTTGTTATTTCTGTCTAATTGTCTAACTTGTCACTGATGCACACGCTTATGACTCACCATCAACACGCCCAGATAATGGTCTTGTTGCAGTGGGAAATTTCCCTAACTCTTCACAATAACTTGCGGGTAGCCTAGGGAACTGTACGGAGGCCCGTTTGCACTCAAGGTGTTTAAGATATTTCCAGATCTATTCTGGAAAACAACTTCACCTGACATCTAGCCATTTTTCAGGCTGACAGCAAAAAAAGATTCCCAGTGGAAAGTCTCATCATGTTGAAACAGTGTCACTGTAAAGGTATGGCTGAGAATGAGTTCAGAGTCCTGTCAGCTGTGTTTTCCTCTCTGATACACAGAGTGGACAATGGCAGAAAATGCTATTTGTGTGCGGCATTGAAAATAGGTCATCGCTAATGTTGACTAAAGTCAAATACCCCAATATAGCTTTGGTTTTATTTGGCCCGGTTTTGAGATATCTGTCTTATGTCTATACTGTATCTAGAGCAAATAGTGAGTGCTGTCTCTGGTCTGTGGATTATCCCGAGTTACATGAGACACTGTTTCTGTAAAATATAATTTTTTCGATTTTTCCAGTACCACAAACAAATTCTCCTTCACTTCCATAACAGAAAACTCACTGACTGATATATGAAAGTGCTTTTAAAGTTTTGGGACACCTCACCTTGGTGTGAGCTACAGAGACATTTTAAACTAGATTATTTTATAAACATTCAGGATTTTAAAAACAGGATTAAAGGTACAGTGTTTAGGATTTGGCGGCATCTAGTGGTGTGGTTGCAGATTGCAACCAACCTCCGCTCACTCCTCCCCTCCAGGACTGTTGTAACGTGAGCCGCTGAGTGCAAAACCGTGGTAACTCCTTTCACCTCGTGAATAATAATAATACAACTTTAGGAGCAACGGAGGTCAGACGGCGGCTGGCAATACCGCGGTTTTGCACTGTGTGACCCACGTGACCGCAGTTTCATTGCATGTCGGAGAACTACGGTGGCCTTCAGGTAACGTAAAAACGCAAAACGCTCTCACTACAGCCAGTGTTTGGTTTGTCCGTTCTGGGCTACTGTAGATACATTGATGGACTCCGTGAAGAGAACCCGCTCCCTATGTAGATATGAAGGGCTCATTCTAAGCTAACGAAAACACAGCGATTCTTAGTTTCACGTGATTATACACTAATGAAAACATAGCTATGAATATTATATTCCATTTCTGCTTATAGATCCCTCGAAATAATTTGGTTGATAAAACTTACTTTTTGTTTTAAATCTGTGTCTCTTTTATGTGTTTTATGTTTTCAGCTTTTTGCTATTTTGTTTTTTTGAGTCTGTTATTTGTGTTTTTATGCTGCTTGTGTGAAACTTCTAAACTTGGCCCCCTTGCAAATGAGATTCAAAATCTGAATGGGATTATCTTGGCTAAATAAAGGGTAATAAAAAATAAAGAATCTAAAAACCTTGGCAGAAAACTATCAGTATGGCAAGTTACCATTTTAGGAAAGTGAGAAAATACACTCCATGGCCACTTTATTGGATTTTATACAACAGATCTGCCACCAATTCTACATTGAAGTAGAATATTATATTGTAGATTATATTTAAGATTATAATGATCCCTTTATTGTTGACACTGTGGAATCGGTGTTAATTCAACCATATGTTGATTATTGAGGTCGTAGTTAAGTGTTGCCCTTGACTGCATTATATTGAAATGTGTTTCTAATATTATTCCCTCTTCATTTTTATAAATGAGGTGAGAAAACCATTAGAAACACCTCTCAGTACAATGCAGACTACAACCTCAACAAAAAACATGTAGTTTTATCTGACAGTGTCAATCAAAACTGAACATTATAACCTTTGTAAAAGTAGAATTTGTGTCAGAACAGTTGGATTGAAGTGCATTCAATTTTGCAGGTGTACCTAATAAAGTTACCACTGAGTGTATGTTTCTATGTAATTTGAGTAAACACATCAGTAACGTGTTTAAAAAGACACTGTTATTTATTTAAGTTTTACTCTATAAAATAATATAATTAATCAGAAAAGCAGTTAAAAAAATAAAAAATAGAGCTATGGAAAGATGGCAGGACTCCAAGACACAACTCCACGAAGTCACTGTTACTGCTCTCTCTGTTTGTGTCCTCACCCTCCTTTTATCTTTATCTTTAGCTTTCTCACAGCTTTGGCAGATTACCACCCTCCTGACACATCTGACCTTGAATACACACATAAATGCCCGATCTGGTGCACAGCTGTGGCACAGACAGCGAACAGAGCACCAAACGAAGATGAAGACTCCCTCGGCCTTCTTAATGGTACTGATCTTCTGCCATCTTTGCAGAGCTCAGAAAGACAGCATTGTCTATGACACCTTACATCAAGATCCTGATCTCGAGCTGAAGCAACTGACAGCCAGAGTAACAGCTGCTGAGACACTGTTGGACGCCTTGGAGAAGGAGAAGAAAGGTACACTGTAATAGTTCAGTTTAAGTAAAAGTTGCTTTTTCAAAGTTTTTAATAAAGGATTCCCTTTATAACAAAACAGATGTAGCTGATCTTACATGACATGAACACTCTTGTTACCGCCATGGAGGTCAGGATGACCGCTGCTGAGAGCTTGGCCGAGGAACTGCACATGGAGAATGATGATAAACACACAATGTACTCAAACTAACTTTTGTATCTTGTTAATCCACACAATATATTTCCACTTTTCTGTCTCTTTAGTTCAAGCTACAGAGCTTGCAGTCATTCAGCAGAAGCTCAGCACTCTGCAGCAAAGACTGACAGTCAGTGAACGCCACGTGGAGGAGCTGGAGAGACAGCAGGAAGGTAAAGGTTAAGGGTTTATGATTTGTGTGATGAATCAGCTGATTAGACTGTTATATCAAATAGACATTGTCATTCACTATAAGCCCCATAGATGTGGGTCAATAGGGGCCTACTTCACCCACTAGTAGGTTTTATCATCTAAACTCGGGAAAAAAAGTTTGGAAATTTGTGTTTGGTCGATTATGTCTCTGTTGTTACAATGCTAATTGGCATTGTATTAAGGCACATGGTAGATCACAAAAGGAAGGTATAAAAGAACACGACAGCGACCGTAGTAATTATGTCAGGAGCAGGAGCAGAAGTCAGGCGCTGTAGTATAGGCAGCGCAAAACTCCATATGGGGTGGAGGTCCGGGGTGATGGATGGGATACAAAACACAGGGTTTTCACCAGGAGACTGCAGTTTGCATCCCATGTGAAACCAACAAAGTGTAGTTGTCTTTGTGTTCGTAGTTATTTTAACCCAAAACACAATGTTTTTCCCTGAACTTTACCAAGTGTATTTTTTTTTGTCTGAACCTAAAGAAGTTGTAGTTATTGCCTAAACCTATCTATTTGTTTGCCTAAACCTAAGAAAGCCTTTTTTTGTGTTCAAAACATGATGTTTCATTCAGTTTTACAACGTGTTAGAACGTGTATCTTTTAAGTTTCACTTTCACTTTTACAATGTAGTAGGCTCCTAATAACCCACATCTATAGTGCTTAGAGCGAGTGATAACGCCTATTTAATGGCCTGATAACAGTCGAATCAGGTGCAGCCATGAATTGTGTGCATTGTGGTTATGAATGTGTGTCCTGTGATTTCAGGACAAAATGCTGCAATTGTGCATGTGTGAGTATATAAGAATAAATTCAGAATTGACTGTGTTTAACTTTGCCACAGTGAGAAAACTGGCTTTTTCTGCCTCCCTTCTGGTATCTGGTGAAGGAAAAACAGGCAGCGCAGATTTGACTCCACTCATCTACAAAAATGTCTTTACCAACATTGGAAACCACTACAACCCAAACACAGGTAGTCTGATGAGGATTCTTTGACCTGTTGGTTTGGATACTTCACATCTATCAGTGGTGACTGTTTTTATTTCTTTTTGTGTTTTAGGTTACTTCACTGCACCAGTAAGAGGAGTGTATTACTTCAGATTTACTGGCCATGGAGCACACAGTGAACATTCTATGATAAGCAGACTTGTCAAGAACGGACATCCTATAGTTACAGCTGCCGACCGCCTCACCGTGGTTGCAGATCTTGAGGACAACGCATCCAATGGTGTAGTGTTGCAGTTAGAAGTGGGAGATGTTGTCTCGGTCCATATTGTGGGAGAAGTTTGGGATGACCACTATCACAGAACAACCTTCAGCGGCTTTCTGCTGTTTCCTCAGTAAGATGTTACAGTTGCTAACATGAGAGCTACATGCAGGGCCCAATTTGTCATTTCACCTGTTACGTGTCACTGTGTTCTGTTATTTCCCTTGTGTGTGTCTGTTCTATGTCTTTGAGTTCTATGTCCAGCTCCCTGACTGCTGATTGAGGGCATCTGTGTGAAGCTGTGTGCTGGTCAATGAGGCTCGTTACTCTGCCCACTCTCTCTCACTGAAGCAAGACGTAGCTCTTAGTGTTCCCTCATGTTATCCTTTATGACTTGTTGGAAATAAAAGTATTGCGTTGCATGCATTTAACCCGGTGTTGTGTCCCTTTCTGTGTTGCAGCTTACGAGCCAGTCATAACACACCAATGACTGCAAATTTATTAAAGTGTCTTAAAAACAATACAAAAAGTGCATTTTTTACTTTTTGTACCATTAATAAAAAAACCTTTTTGAGTGGAAGGAAAATGGAACTAAAAAACTAAAGTAAATTACTGCATTATTCCCAATTAAGCTACAAGCCTCTCACACACAAACCCATGCATATTAAATACTTAAAGCTGCAGTGGGTAGAAATAGAGTAAATGATTAAAAAAAGTTATTTTTATCACTATTTTGTCACTATATCCTGACAGAAGTGCATGAGACAGATAATCTGAAAAACAACCATGTGCCTCTGTGTCCTCCGGTGCTCCTAATGGCATCTGCAAGATTTCCCAGACCGGAAGAAAACAACCAATCAGAGCCGAGCTGGAGCCTGTTGTATCTGAGCAGCTGTTAATCAATCGCAAACTCTGATCAAACGATCAAACTAGGCAACGCTGAGCAAATATGAATTAATATTCTGTTACTGTAATGTCTATTTCTCTCCTGAGGAAATACCAAGCACCGCCCACCAGCCGGAGCTATCTTTCTCATTTTACAGCTAAAAAGTACACTACAAGATGTTTCTGAAAACATCTGAAGCGAGAAATAGGCATTACAGTAACAGAGTATTGATTCATATTTGATCAGCGCTGCCTAGTTTGACCGTTTGATCGGAGTTTGCCAGTGATTTACAGCTGCCTCCGTTGAATGAACAGCCAATAAGAACGCTCTCTCTCTGAACTGACCTGTGATTGGCCAAAGTCTTCCGTCACGGGCTAGATTTTCTAAAGCCTGAAAACAGAGTCATGAGGAGGTGCAGAAGTCTAGTTATCTCTCAGAGCACTTGAATTACAATATGCTGAAAGGTTATTATGGATTTTTTGCCCAATGATGCCAAATATATTCTGCCTACTGCAGGTTTAAGGCCTATGTACATCCTTACATTTTATGGATACTACTGTAGAGGTAACTTACCTGCACCTTATTAGTGAGAATGAGGTCAAGCTTTTTTCCAAACAAAGCCTCCTAACAAAGGCCCACTTTGGATAAGGTGGACACATTACGTTATGAAAAAAAAAGGAGGGGAAAAAACTCAACAAATTCCTCAGATAAAAGTGGAAGAAAATGACATCTCATGAATGTGATCATTGTTTCCTTTCCTTTGGTGTTTCACATCATAAACCTCCCGGAATGCAGCTGCATCAGAGTTTGAGCTTTGACTAAATCCATTCAGACTCTTTGTTGTGCAGTCATTCAGATCGCACAGGTACACACACACACACACACACACACACTTACACAACACCACACCCTCAGTTATCAGAGCCATCTACTATGGCTCTGATAACCAGGATCAACGCACAACACAGAGCCGTGCTAGCTACACCTCCATTCACTGTCAGCGTCTGGTGAATTCTTTCTACTTTCCCTGTTATTTCCCACAATGCACAAGGAAGATTATCAGCCACAATTGATCTAGCTATCAGATGCCCTCGTGGTAAAATTTCACACCCTTGCTGGCAGATGACACACTGCGGGTAACACTATTCCATATCTACCACGGTGAGGTTTGTTCTGTTTTCTGAAAGAAAAATGGAGGGCAGTATCAAGCGAGGCCGCTCAAAGGAATAATTCAGCTGTGTTTATGGAAAGAGCCTGGAGTGCATTGGAGACGCGGTGTCTCCTTTGAATCTGATGAGGAGTTTAGATCAGACCTGCAGCTATGGTTCAGCTAAGGAGTGCTGTTAGTCTGATCAAACAGCTGCCAATATGAAAAGGACTGCCATATCCTCTCGGCAGCCGGGGGCTGTGTGAAATGAATACAGCTCCTCTGGTTTCCCTCTCACAGGCTCCTCTTGGGTTGGAAACATTTTTTCATAATTACGTTTAATTCTATGTTGTGTCCCCACAGTGCCACTATTAAGGTTAAGGCTATAAGCTGGAGAAGCCTTTCAACCTTTGTCATCTGGGCTTTTTGCTCATTTAGAGGTAGCATCATTGATCCGACTCTAAGAACACCAGAAAAGATGCATCCCTGTTATTTTCAATATTCCAATCATTCCCATGAACACAGTGTAATTGACTGTGTGTGTGTGATATTGTGAAATACACCTTTGTGTTGGCATAATTTGATGAACCAGATGGCTTGGGAAATCTTAATTATGAGTCTTTAATGAGAGAGGGTATTCCCAATTTGAAAACCTTAGTCATTGTTTCATTAAGGTAGTCTTTCATTAGTTTGTTTCTTCTCCCCGGGAAGCTTAAAGCTCATTAAAGCTGCGACAGTACCGGGAAGGCTGCGTGCCACCTCTATCTCACTTACAGCTTTTTACGAGAGGATCTATTGAACTGTGAATGTTTTGGTTCGAGCTGAGTTCACCACAAAGGGCTGCGTGAAGTATCTCTGATATCATTTGCGGGCATCTTCTTGGTGGGTTCAGGATTTTGTCAGTTTAATACCGACAGAAAATCACACAGAAAAACAGCCAGCAGCAGACGGACGTGTTAGAAAAGTGAGGTGAAAGTGTGCAGACGCTCTCATGCCTCCACTTGCATATGTGTGTTCTCCCCACACACAACAAGGGAATGACAGTTAGCTCTTTTGACTTTAAAATTAAAGGACAGATTCATTATAGGATTATAAAGTCGGCGCTAGAAAGAAGAATCGGCATTTTGTGAGATTAGTTTCAAATCTTCACAGATAATAACTAATTATGGGGTAATTTATGACAATAACATCACAGCAATTGTAAAGCAAAAAAAAAAAAAATCAAGTATATTGTTTTCGTAACCTAATTTTCTACACATGTACAGATGTGAGACAAAGTAAAAAAAATGACGATCTGATTATGGTACATTTTTGCTCAGTCTTCACTTTTATTAGCACCTTTGCAATTTGTGAATCATTTATTTATGATACCATAAAAAATATTAATCCATTCTTATGGGAGATCTTGGAAGTGTGCCATAACAGCAGTTTATGATACAGTTGTATGCATGTGGGAGCCCCCAGTAGGTGCCATTAGTCTTCTTTTCTGTACTCCAAAAACATGTTTGGTGCAGGCTAAAGGCCCCAAGGCGAGCCGAGAGTGAATGTGCATTCCTTTCTGCCTGATTTAAAAGAGAAGTCTCATCTTTTTTTATGCACTTAGTTGATCAGAGATGAGCAGGAGGCATTCCTTGATCAAAATCATGACTATAAAAAGGTAGAAGTCATGTGAACACTCTGGAAATGTACCTTTAGTGCTGATTTCTTGAAGTTTCAGACGCCCCAAGGGAAAGTATGAAAGTAGTGTTGAGAGATGGAAGATAAGAGCTCATTTCAGATGTAGTTTAAGACCCAGAACATTCCTTTGTCAACAAATGTGTTTTATATCTTATACATGCCATGTTTGCATATAGCAGAACAGTGTGCATTAATACAAAAGATCCTGGCACCAAATGTACATATCTTCTTTCGCTGCCCTGTTTGAACTGTGTATGAGGCAAGGTGCAAGCAACAAACACACAAAGAGCCACACAGACACATGCCGAGACTCATGCACAAGCACAGGTATGCACACAGAGGGCAGCTCTGAGCCAACAATTCAGTGGAAATGAAGCCCTGCACCGTGGCCAGAGCCTGTAGATGCATATCTACCCAGAACCCTGAAAACACCTGATTGTGCTCAGATTCAAATGCTGAACATTGTAATTGGCCAGACAACAGATGGGCTGCACGGGCAAAAACACACAGGTATGTTTTTACTTTAAGTCATATTCAAGATCCCATGAAACAAGCTGCATTATTGAGTTTTATAATGGTTTGGTGTGCCCATGAAGTACATTATGAAGGTCCATTTACATGAAAGGTTGTTGAATAAGCCCAGAATGGTTAGTCTGGTGTCCCAAACTCCTTGACACTTATGCATATTATAGTTTTGAAAGTGTGAGTTTGTGCATTTGTTTTGGTTTAGAGCCTTAAAAAGGACACAGGCTCATTGATGCAGGACACCTGAAACAGCCAGGCTCAGTCACTGTCATCCTGTTTCAGACCTGCAGTTCTGGTCCTGCAGTCCCACTCAAACCTGGGTCACCGTATATCAGAAAGACTAGAGAACAACTTGCGATGGGATCACACCAGCCACGCCAAATTGGCCCCTTCTCCACTTCCTACCCCCCTACTTCTGGCCCCCTTGCTCGAACCCCACCCTTCTTCAAAATCAGCCTTCATTTTGATCTTAACTACACACTTGTAATGTTTCGTGATTGCATCTTACACGGTTGCGATGCTATTGTGTTGACAACATCTGTCCACAGACAGACAGGAATATAAACACCTGGCAAAGTACTCAAAACCGCTTCTGTGGTAGTTCCCGCTACCGTAGGTGTTTCCAGGACCGCATTTTGCCATGATGACACACACTGACTTGCAAGGTGAAAACAATGCCAGCCACACGCTGTTGCGGCTGGTAATAAAAGCAGCAGCAGTTTACACCTGCAGATGCAGACGTGCCAGTGTCCACATCTACCACCTGCAGGCAAAGTGTGCTACAGCTTCAGTTTTTTAATTTTAATATAAAACTAAAAATAATTTCAAAACCTGAAAATGATTTTTTGTTGGCTGTAGAATATTTTCAGCCAAATACTGGGAAGACTTCACACTGCTCCGCCTGTAATAGTGTGTCATTTGTCCTGGTTGGAAGCATACACTGTATATAAAGATGGACGATGCATCTCCACTTCCTCCGACTGTACTTAAGTGAAGCCAAAATATCCTAGATACGGGAGCTGCCAGCTTGACCTGTGACCTATTCTGCAGCCAGCCACCAGAGGGTGATCAAGGTGTTTTGGCTTCACTTTTGGGGAGCTGTCATGTCGTCCATCTTCGTATACAGTCTATGGTTGGAAGGGGTGTCTTTACCAGATTTTTCTCGTCCAAATAAAAAGCTATGGAGTGGAATTAAGTGGACAAAAAAATGCTGCTGTAACACACATTCCCCACAGGTGGTGCAAATTAGAACAGCAATTAAAGGAATATTACAATATTTTGTTAAGCCCATTAAAGTCAATGAGGCAGGGTAGAGCGAAAACACTAAAATCACAGCCCTGCAGGTAAAAATACTTGTGTAGAGAGGAAGCTTGAAACTGGTTGAACAGACTACCGTGCAAAAACCGAATAGGTCACGTCGTTAAATGTCAAGAGAACGGGTAGAATACGCAAATACGTGATTTTTTTTCATTGCACCTGGAACACAATTTAACCACAAGGTTAGGCATGACCTTTCTAAGGTGAGAGATTCGTCATTCAGACCAAAAAACAACTTCTTGTGTCAGATGTGATACATCTCACTGAGCTGTTGGGTCGTGAAAGATCTACTCCCATCACGAATTTACCTCACAGACAACAAGGTTGCTTGATTTGAAAAGCGAGGATGGGAAAAATGGAACTATTTCATTCATTTTATTCCATTTGGATGGGGACATCGCACGAATGCAGTAATAAACTGACTGACATTTGTACGACTGTGAGAGGCTTTATGAGTTTGTGAGGGAGCTACTATCCAGTTCCGTGAGGCGCTTTGCGTCCTTAAAAAAGACTCAAAAAATAAAATGATGACGTGGTCTTATTTACTTTGGCTTTGTGCTTATCTAGCTTGATGACATTTGTTTGGTGATACCAAACCTTTGGGTGGCCCTAAAAGAGTCAAAACCAGATATACAACTGTGACTATCTACTGTACGCCAATCTCATACAACTTCATCTTTGAAGTTGCAGTTCCGGAAACATTTTGTTTATTATCTTGTGTTAGTCCTTGCTTTTCAAATCAAGCGACCTTGTTGTGTGTGAGGTAAACTCATGATGGGAGCAGATCTTTCACGACCCAACAGCTCAGTGAGATGTATCACACCTGACACAAGAAGTTGTTTTTGGTCTGAATGACGAATCTCTCATCTTAGAAAGGTCATGCCTAACCTGGTGGCTAAGTTGTGTTCCAGGTGCAATGCAAAACAATCACGTATTTGCGTATTCTACCCGTTCTCTTGACATTTAATGACGTGACCTATTTGGTTTTTGCACGACAGTCTATTCAACCAGTTTCAAGCTTCCTCTCTAGACGAGTATTTTTACCTGCAGGGCTATGTTTTCAGTGTTTTCGCTCTACCCTGCCTCATTGACTCTAATATGGGCTTCCTGAATGGGTTATCTTCAGACTTGTTCCCACAGGAGCTGATGACTCAAAATGATTTGAAAGATGCATGATGAGAATGCAGATCTTTGTGGTCTGAAACTTACTGGATTTATTGTGATTTATCCTACAGACCCTAATCAAAACTTCAAAGACAGTTAAATGTAGAAAACGTTGAATACAGAAGACCACAAAAAAACGTCAGGACAGCTGCGTTTCTCTCTTCTGTACTTTGTGCAGATCAGACGCCCTGGGGTCCTGAGGCAAGTGTGTTCCCCAGTCCACACCCAGTCACGTTCCCTCCACATCAGTTCGGTTATGCAAACAACAAAAGCTTCTGAACACAACTGAATTAGAACAGAAATTAAAATAAGAGTCCAGAGCAAAAATGGCAAATATGGACTGTGATATAGCAAGGATCTGCATCTTACAATGTCAAATATACAGTATATTGTCATAAGTACAACTACTAGTTTTTAGTCAGTGTGGCTTTAGATGGGAATGTTGTTCTGGTGGTCGGTTCACCACTTTGGACCAGACTGAAATAATTCAACAACTATTGGATGGTGACATTTTATATAAAAAATGGATGGTGAATGGTCACCAGAGGAAGAAGCTGTCTGATTTTGGTGATCCCTGAGTTTTCCTCTGGCACCACCATTGGGTTGGTGAAATCTCATGACAAGTGTTGGCTGATCCAACAGGATGAATTGTGATCCCTTTGGTGATCCCTTGATCTTTCATGTTGCACCATCATCAGGTCAAAAATGCAATTTGTCCAATACTTTGACAGACTACTTGCAAAACAAATGACATTCCCATCAGCCTCAGCTGCACTTTGTGTTGAGTGTTAATGAGTAAATGCTAGCATGCTAATACCATAGACTATATACAGTATAAGAAGTGGAGGTAGTCATCGTGACGTCACCTATTGGTTTGTGGACTGCCGCTTTGAAGCCCAGAGTTCGGCATTTTGTCCGTCGCCATCTTGGTTTTCGGACGTCGCCATCTTGGCTTTTTGCAACCATCAGTGACATGAGAGGATGGAGCTAAGCAATAACAGACATTTTTATGTGACCAAAATGTTAACTTTCATGAGCTGAAAACACTCTGTGAAAGGGTTAAAGTTGCAAGACGAAAACGCAGACATCTCCCAGACCGGACAACGCCGTGGTAGCGACCTGTCAATCACAAGGTAGCCACGCCCTAAAGCATGCCCTGCTTTATGGTCTATTTGACTCTAAATGGGACCATAATTTAATAAATGAACATCATGCTGTATTGAAGAAGACTTGAAACTAGCGAATGGTCCCCTAACTGCCCTAATGGTGTCTACAGTTTTTTGAACGCAGCCCCTTAAAAGTATTCAAGGTTTTGTTTAGTATTTCCAGGGGTGCAAGTCCCTCGGCAAGTCTACTTCCAACTTACTGTCCCCACCACTCTTTTCCACACTAATACCATAGACCGTATATAAGAAGTGGACGTAGTCACCTCAATGTCACCCATTGGTTTGTGGACTACTGTTTTGAAGCCTCGAGTTCGACATTTTGGCTGTCACCATTTTGTTTTTTTGCAACCAGAAGTGATGTGAGAGGGTGGAGCTAAGCACAATCGAATGCTGAATAAGACATTTTTAGGCGACCAAAAAGGTTGCGATTAACTTTAATAAACTGAAAACACACTGTGAAAGGGTTAAAGTTGTAAGACAAACTCCCAGACTGAAAAACACCATGTCACTCACAAGGTAGCTACGCCCTAAAGCATCCCCTGCTTTATGGTCTATTTGACTCTAAATGGGACCATAAGTTACTAAATGAACATCATGCTGTATTGAAGAAGACTTGAAACTAGTGATTGAGACCATAAACTCATGTTTACATTGTTTACTGAGGTAATAAATCAAGTGAGAAGTAGGCTCATTTTCTCATAGACTTCTACACAATCAGACGTTTTGCAACCGGAGAAGTCGCCCCCTGCTGGCTATTAGAAAGCGCAAGTTTAAGGCACTTTGCTAATACGATCAACTGATATGATGAACATGTAAACATTTTAAACATCTATGTTAGCATGGTGATGTTAGCTTTTAGCTCAAAGCACTGGCTGTTCACAATATCCTTCACATAAACATGGTATTTTCTGTCCTCAAAAGACTGCACGTATTAATCAGCAATAATCTATGGTTAAAATCGCTGGAGGCATGGCTTCATACCTGACATCTCATCAGCTGTTTGGCTCTCGCAGCCAACCAGCTACGGTATGCATGCAGTCTACAAGTAGATTTGAGTCACGGTAATACATTTTCTTTGGGTGAGCAATGGGCAGAGTTGTATAATGATGAAGAGTTGAGGCTTGCCTTCCTTGGAAGAAACAATGTCACCCAAGTAATGAGCTTACTTCAAGTGTTTGTTATTTCAAAAGGCATTTTTCCTCTTCAAGGTGCAATAGTCATCCAGTTGTGGACTGTGCTGTAGCATGTTGTACTCAAAGGAACACGTGGAGCGGGATTTGTTATTGGCGTCAAAAAAATACAGTCAATCTGTAAAAAAACACACCCAGAATCCAAAAATAGACTGGATATGAAGTTGGAACATAATGTGATTTAAGAGATTAGCTTCAGAGTGATCACAAAGTGGGGCCGTGCATAAATCTGTCTTCGCCATCTGGATGAAATTGACAGTTCCAATTGCTCAAGTTGTCCAAATTCTCCCAACATAATGAATAATAAATGTAGCCCTGCAATCACCATAAAATATCTAGGTGGAAGATTATAATTTGGGTAGTTTTTATTTTTGCTTGTCAAGTGCTCTAAACACCTCTGGTGATTTAAAGAAGACCTATTATGCTTTTGTGCTTTTTTCCCCTTTAATGTGTTGTTTTTGTGCATGTAAAAGGTCTGCAAAGTTACAACGCCACGCTAAAGGGAGTTACTCTCCCCCACAGAAACGCTGCTCCTGAACTGCCTGGAGCGCCTTGCTTTAAGTCCTGCATTTCTTCTGTAACGTGGTGATGTCACCAAGTAACACACTTGCATAATATCGGCCTAGCAGCTTGTTTTGGCACAAACAATTCTAGTTAGAGCGGAGCTGGAGCGGAGTCCGAAGAGTTTAGTTCAGTTGACCAATCACAAGAGTGGGTTAGCTGACGAATCGGAGCTGACTGGGCCTTTCGAGGGGGCGGGGCAGGAGTTTCAAACGGAGCGTTTCAGACAGAGGGTGAAAAGAGGTACTGCAGAACAGCCGGAATGGGAAAAATAAAACATTTTTTTGAACATTAAAGCATTTAAACATGTTCTAGTAGAAACACAAAATACAAGTATGCACCTGAAAATAAGCACAATAGGTCCTCTTTAAATGCCTTAATCTGTGTGAAACACTCACCTTTGCTCGTCTTTAACTTGCTGAAAACATAGCTGTTATTTTTCTAGGGCTTGAATCGGATGCATTTCTTCTTTTCAAATCATGGACCTTTTAAAATGAAGAAGTTCCAGCACACGAGAGGCAAGAATCACCACATGCGGCCGACAGTGTACGTATGACATGACAACAGGTATGTCTTAAACAAACTCTGATGTTTTGAGAAGAGGATAAACATTGATAAACAAACAAAAGTGTTTACCACATTTTAATTAGCTGTTCTGAATGTAATGAGCAGCTGCCAAATCCATCTTTTAGTGTCCCACAGTGTGCAGTGTATATCCTGCAGAGCACAAATCAACCCACCTAAACACCTGGGGCCGTTTAACGCACACTGCTGCATTTTGGCACGTTATGTGCTCTATATGCTACTTGATTAGTTGATTATAGCATGAGACACACTTCACGATTGTTTGTACAATCAGACAAGTGTAACATGAGTTTTCTTACCGTAGGACACTCTGTTTACCTAAGCCAGAAAGTTACAGTATCAGGCAGTGTGTTGACTGTTTCCTTTGCTTTTACCAGCAGCAAAAGCATTTGGAGTTTTGATGTTAAATCATTGTGTGCTTGGGTGTTAATGTGGGAGGATTAACCTGCCATCATGGCAGCCCTTTTATTGCCGTTCACCTAAAAGAGGCTTCCATGTGCAAATACAGTTATGCAGGTTGGCACAGAACTCTGAAGGAATGTGCTGCTCTTCTTTTTATTGAATGCATAAATTCAGGAAGTCCAAACATTGTCCGACAGTGCTCACTACCCGAGGAGGATTCTCAGAAAGCATGTTACCAAATGTAAATGTGTGCACTCAGTCAATCCCACTCATCCATGCCGGGATGATACCTCTGTCAGTGTGGCCCTCTCAGATGGAATTACTGTCATAGTTGGCATGATGACTCTCTTCAGGTGATAAAAGAGGTGTTGATACAGAAGCATCTGGCAGGCCTCTGAGCCCCAGACAGATCCTGCTCTCACCCAGATCTATCAAACCACAGAGGCAACATCTGCTCAGGCCTTAGATTAGCCTAGTTAGCTGATATTGTGAACTGCAATTAGCTTGTTTCTTGTGCAGAACAAAATATTGATTTTGTGGACACAACTCAGATTAATCATAAATTCACCCCGGAGAGGAGAGTTCACCTAAGTCATCTTCATCATCTCCCTCCGCAGCTCTGAAACTGCAGGGTTTTTCCTGAATATGTTGCCCAAGGCTTGCTTTCGAAAGGTTTTGATTGATCACCAGGATTTAGGGAGGAATCTCGCACAATTTAACACAAATCATGAAAGACTGTGAGAATAAACCACAGGGATGTGTGTTGCCAGTGGCATTTAGAGTTTTACACAGTTTTGAAACAGACTGCAACAGTAGCTAAGACGACTGGTTTTATTCGTGATGTTGACAGATCTGTTAATTGAAACGGTTTAGAAACTTTACTGTGTACTTTTATATCACAAAAAGACTGACAGACAATGTGATTCTCAGCATTGATATCAAACAGACAGGTAAGAAAATGAGAGATGACCATCCACATAATGACATACTAACCCCTCACTGTTTCTTTTTCCCCTTTCTCAATTATACACACACACACACACACACACACACACATATATAAGCATGCAAAGACACTTCTTCTGTCTCTGATGTGGCCAAAACCCCGGAGGGACCAAAGCCATTTTTCATGTAATTACAGAAAACCTGCCTGACTGGCTTTGAGGCAGCTTGTGAAAGGAGGAACCAAGTCTTTCTTACACTGTACAGTGCATCTAACCAGTTACTATTAGCAAGAGGTTATTTCACTTGTTTCACTTTCAGTCCAATTTTGTCGGGCACATCTAAGAGTTCTTATACAGCAGGTGTGTCACATAGTAAACAGGCTGGTTGAACAGCACCAGTGTGAAATGTGTCCTGGCACCTGATACTGCTCTCTTACGTAAAGTGTAATCTACGCTCTAAAATGTGTTCTTTAGAATTGAACTGTCGATCCAGGACCTTTTGGCACAGTCCTTTTAAATTTGTTGACGACTTGGCTTTTACCGATCCATCGAGTAGATTTCACTTGAGCGTTGTCTTCTCTTGTCTGGTCTCCATCTTTTATCCCGCACGTGTCTTCTTCAGTTTGAGCTTTCAGCCGCTTGCTGCTCATGCATGCGTTCATGATAGTGGAATTTTTCCATTGTCGAAACACACAAATATATCATCATATGACCCAACGTTGACAACTACAGTCTGCTGCAGAGAGGGACAGTAGTAGAAAGGAATTTCCCCCAGGACAAATCAGTACAGACTCGGTGAACTGACGATGTCTTCGGGGTGTGCGGCAAGTCTGCAGCAGCAACTGGAGGAGGCAGCTCTGAGGTAATGTTTGTCTCTGTCTCTCTTCAAGATAAACCTGTCATTAAAACCTGTCACTCTGTTTTCCTTTTTTGTTTCCTCTCAGACAAGATGTGCCGAACTTACCTGGGTGTTGTGATCCAATGTGCTCATCTTCTTTATGATACCGGTCCCTGACTGTAGGAGGCGACACTATTACTTTGCTTTCTCTAATAATACACATTAGACCATTCTTCGTTTCCTGCTAAATAATGGAGTCACAGTTGTTTTAGCCCCCAGGTTGCTCATTACCTCGTTATATTACTCTTCGGTGTTACAGGTTTTGTTTGTAAAATCGGGACATGATTATTCTGCTGTTCATCTGACCTCACTGACCTGTGGATGCTCACTATTTTACAATGGCAGCATGCAGCTTCCCTTTACGCTGCAGCACAGTTGTTTGATGTCCTAACATGTCTCCCACTGCTGCCTTTGAAGGTCTGCCACCTGCAGCAAGCTTCCACCTGTTACAGGACGTCTCCCGCTATCTCTCCAACAATTCATCTTCATTCAATAATTGTAGATCTTTTGTCAATTTGTTTCATATCACAAGTCTTTTGTTTGTTTTCTTCTAGACGGATATAATCCATATCTTAATATTAACAATGGATCACATGACTGTTTGTGAACGTGGCTGCTCATAGATGATGAACTCACAGAAAACTGTCACCAACTCTGCTCAACAGAGCTTTTTAGCATCTTTCAGCTCAATGTTTTGGCTTTACGTCATGAACTTTGCTGTTTTGGTTCACTCTCACGGTTCTCATAGCATTGTTTACTGCAACGTATCCTCATACAACGGTTTGTACGATATCTTACAAAAAGTTATTCCTATTTTTTTTTGTTTGAGTTTTCCTACGAATGTCCAGCAACACATGGTGCGCATGTCAATTTCCGCTCCTTACATGCATGAAGCTTTTTCAAAATAAACTTCCGTCTTCACAGGAAACAACCTTGGCTAGGTTTAGGAAACAAAACTACGTAGTTAAGTTTAGGAAAGGATTGACTTGGTTAGGTTTAGGTAACAAAACTTCTAAGTTAGGTTTAGGCAACAAAACTACTTACTTAGGTTTAGGAAAAGATCGACTTGGTTGGGTTTAGACAACAAAACTACTTGGTTAAGTTTAGGAAAAGATTTACTTAGGCAACAAAACTACTTAGTTCGGTTTAGGAAAAGATTGACTTGATGAAGGTTAGGCAACAAAACTACTTATTTAGGTTTAGGAAAGATCGTGGTTTGGGTTTCTGCTGGATTTGTAAATAAGCATAAGCATATCAACTTAAAAGGTGATAATATGTGGTGTTTACAGCTTGTTTCCACTGCTCCCAACTGGCCAAAAATTGTCACACATCAACAATTGAATTGCTGATTAGCAGCATAATACACATATGAGAGACTTATCTATATTCTTATCAGTATTCACCATTGTGTACATTATCTTTTCAGCCACTGATGATATGAGGCTGCCTTTAAGATTAGGAAAACTCGTTTGACTCAGTTTTTGAAGAAGGCCTTTCTTGGAATGCATCCTCATTTTCTCAGCAGAAACCATCAGCTCAGGCGCTACGAGGAAGCGCTTCCACTTCATGTGAGTTTCTATCAGAGCAGACGTCGCTTTGTTGGGCCTGCCTGTCCAGTCACCAGACACCTATCCTTTTGAGGAGTGGTGATTTATGGTGGAAGTGATCTGTGCCAACTGACAATGCTTCGGCTGCTTTTGTTCCCTCTTCGGGAGTCGCAGATGACATCAGATCATAGTCCAGATCATATTATACTCTTCTCCTTGTGGCAACTGCAGGTGATACATGTCTATTTTCATGTCAGTGCATGGCAGGGTCATTTCTTTGGCTGCAAAAGAGCAAAGAGTCTAAAGACTTCCTGCCATAAACTCATTAGGGTGTTTGTCACTGTCTGGCACAGTATCAGGAGTCACTACCCATCAAGCTTTCATTCTGGATTCAACCAGGCCAAGAGGAGACACTCACTAATGAATGGCCAGGCCAAAAAAAACACCATTTGTATTGCCTGTGCTCTGTATTGTAAAGACAACAGCAATATAACATTACAATAACCATAAATCAACATACTGTAGGTAATATAAAGCCTCTGTAAAATCATTAACGGCGAGTGAAAGTGAGATTCTCTCCCCTCCATCGCTTTCTTTATCCCGTTTCCCTTTTGTCCTATTCTTTATCTCATTACCATCACTGAGGCTGACCTCAGAGCAGCGGCATCCAGCTGTGTTCCTCTGCCCTACAGACAAACCTCTGACCCTGCGCTGAACTGGAGGATCATCTACCACTGTCACAGCCTCATTTAGCACTGTCACCGACTCCGACTGCGAGGTCAGTCAGTGCACATTACTTACTTGTTTCAATTCAGGTTTGTTTCAAGGTGGATTAGGAACGTGATAGTGATTGTGCATGTATTGTTGGGGAATAAGTGACGAGTGGAAAAATATGTTTAGAGGAATGAACAGAATGACCTAAGATACCACCTGTCAGACATCTCCACGGAGGCCTTTACCTTGTTTACAGCCAACACTGTTATTTACAGGGAGCCAAATACAAGTGGTTACTTCAGTTCATGTCATCTGTGTACGCAATTAACCTCATGCTTATAGGCCACTTAAGCTTACCCGTACACACAAACTGTCATTGTGCAGAACCCATTTTTTTTGCGTGTTGTTGAAGCAATATTTTTCTTTTCTGGGATGCATTTCAATCCAGCAACAGGAATGAAATGAAGATAACATGTTTGAAAAGCTCTGTGGCACTGAGTTCAAAACACTTTTGTCACCAGCATTGCGGGATACATATCAAAAGCAGTACTTTCAGGTATCTCTTTACCTCCTCTGGGTTGAAGGTGAGGGTGTTTCCATCTCTTGGCAGAGCATGAGTGGAGAGAGGGAGAAGATTAATGATATAATAGCTCTGACCACATGGTTTAGTTATTTAAACTGGCAGCATCAGCTCAAATTGTTTCATAGCTTTTCTGCAATGATACATTTAGGAGCGTGTCTGGACAGGTTGTAAGATGCTCGAGGAGCGAACTCATTGCAACTCCCTCTGAACTGTTCAGCCAAAGAGACGGGAGCTTGGAAGCTATGACACCATCAGTGAAGCAGATGCAGAGTGTTTACTTGTTTGTGCACCTTTTTCTTTTGTTAATTTATTGGCTAATAGGCAGATATGGAAAGATCATGCTTGGCTGTGTTTCCAGGTTAATTTCTGTCTCGTTTAAAAGTTGTGTCTTGGTGAGGAAAAGGTTGCATGAAGCATGTGGTTTATAATAAACCCTGCCGTCTTGTCAAACCAACAAGAAACAATCAATTCAAGAAGAGAAGATGCCAGATCTATAAAGGCTGTCGGGCTAAGAATCTGGCTGGCTGGCTGGCTGTCACGATGCTGGATGAAGATCAGTGATATTTCCAAAGAGTCTTACAGGGTTGTAGTGAGTTTGGTGTTTTTGTTCAAAACATCCCGTGTCAGGACGCCCGAGACGTCGGAGGATTACTGTAAGCTTGGCTCAGGTGACGTCTTCTGGAGGAGGGAGAGGGGGGGAGGCAGGTATGAGGGCCCTCCATAGCCCTGCTCCAAACCACTCCAAAAACAAGGAAAAGTATCATATGGGGTGCTCAGATCATTTGAAGATACACACCATCAAAGGCAGCTTTTAACACACTCACTTATTACCCCGTTTCTCAGATGCATCACTGTTCCATGATTACATATTTCAAAAGCTTTCAAAGGCAGGTTAAGCGGGCCGGTGTGTGTCGTTGTAAATGGCTCCTCCGAAATCCCCACAAAGAGCTGCTCCTGTTCTTACCTTAATGCCACTGACAATGCCTGGAAGCTATTTGACCACTGTGTTTACCTGTAAAATCAGATAGACCATGGGAAGTCAGATAGACACCCCCCCATGTGAGGGCCAAACAGTTGTGGATCTCTCTTGCGGGGAGTGGATATTGTCTGCTATCTCTGGCTTCCATCGCTTGGAGTCTCAAACAGCACTCTGTTAAGAGAGTGCATGAATGAGCTGCTGCGCTCTGTGCAGTATATCTCTGGAATCACATAAAGACAACCTTGTGCTCTGCAATTTACTGTGCAGCAGCGCTCAGGTGCTTGTGCATGTCTCAACCAGAGGAAAAACAAAAGTATGACTGACATAATCATGTGTCAGAAGATTTATGGTCAGAGAGAGCGAAGGGGAGAGAAAAAACTGGAGAGCACATTTTCTCGCTCCTCCTCCTTCAAATTATTGTCTTTAGCGCTGTCCACTTGTTTGAGTGAAACGTTGGAAGCTGTTGAAACACACACACACACACAGAGAGAGCGTTGGGTTAATGAAGGCCCTGTAAAATGTATGATTTAACAACTCTTTTACTGTGAAATTATGAGTCATTTCCTTCTTCATTGGTGGTATATTTTCAGTCGTCTTTGGGGAAGTAAACACAGGATGCTGTCTATGTTTCGTGGGTAACTTTAATTCAGCTGTCATGCAGACACAAAAGAGACCAGAACAGTTATAAAGAAATGATTAATGTGTACACTGCAGTTGAGGTTTGGTTCCTGAGATGAATTGGAAATAAATCCTGAACTCTACATCACCGGTTTCAACAAACGTCGTGCATCATCAGTTATCTGATCGCCGGTGCAGCCGAGGCCGATCTAATGATAAAACAGAGAGCAGGATGGATCTTGCTTAAATATGTGTTAAAAGACTCATTGTTGGCTTCGACGCTAATTTCTGGCTGGAGCACACCGCCGGGCCGCCCTGGTGTAACAGGTCATGGGAGCAGATAGGGAAGCCGTGGCAGGCCTCCAGTAATAACACAGGGAGTGAGCCAGACTACCAACCATAAATCTACTGCTACCACCAATTTCCAACTACTGCAGGTGACGGGTGAGTATGTGTGTTTGTGTGTCTCTCTCTCTCTGTGTGTGTGTTCTTATAAACAAAACTCCAAAGGGTAAAACGCAACCCCACTTCATAGCAACATGGATATTACACCCCTGAACATCTTGGCATGGGCCTGGTCCTGTTTATGGAGAAACACGGCTAAGAGTATAATTAGCATTGCAGTGATCCTGAAGGGTGTCTGACTTATAGGCTGCCATATCAAAGAAGGTGGTACTTTGTGCTTGTGACTCAATGGGGATGAAGTGACTGTGGCCTCTGTGTGTCGGTGGTGTTTTTGCACCTGACTGGAAAACACTGCAGGTGGATTACCTGGAACAGTAGCTAAACTGCATTGTTATGCTGTAAATAATAGCATCGGAGGTTTTAATGGTGTAAATCCTCCTGATTAATCTGCATTAGGAGCACCACATTCAAGGTATCCACACGAACCCTTGTCATTCAAATGTTAGACTACCGCAAGTGAAAGTAAATAAGTGACGCATATAAAGGACTCTGTGATGTGAGTGTTTTGTTCGTGAGATAATGCGATGTGCGTCTTACACACAAAACCCCTAGTTTAGGTTTAACCAGAGCTTTTGGAGCAGCTGCCTTTTCTTATGCGCGAGTCTTTTGTATCAATATTATGAAAGCTGAAAGCTTTTGTCAGACGGAGACAAGCCTTCCCCCTTCACGCCCTTTTCTCTTTATTCTGGGCAGATTATCGCTGCCAGTGACACATGATACGACTAATTTACTGTAAATTAAACCTCATGTGTCTCAGCTTTTTCTGAGAGGAAAAAAAAAGGCAGTTTTACAAGGAAAATGCCCACGTGGGAATGTTCTGAAATACGCACAGGTGAAAACTTTACAGGCCACATTTGTCAATCCCACGAGATTATTGGGAGCAGGTTTTCCGTCAACACCTCGGGCCCGTCTCCCCACTCCACACTTCCAGGCCGATGAGAGTGGAATCTGTAACGACTGTGGGCTTTAGCGTCGTTAACATTTCCCTGACACGTCGGCCCGGCCTCTCTTGGAGACTGCCCTGCATTTTCTCCGCTGCGCTGGAGTTGTTGTAGCAACTAGTGGCCCAGGAGTGAATGAAGCAGATGTGCGAGTCATCTATCACCTGACAGCTCCCACTCCCCCGACTGAGCAAGTCATCTCCGTGACAGTCTGCCCGGCCAGTCTCATCAATTACTGCGGTACCCTACCATTAGGGCACAAACACTTTTCTCCTCCTCTGACACATTCAACTGCTTCCCAGTCTGCAAGATGGGCCCTCAATTAAGCCTGAATAACTTTCCCCCTCTCAAAGGACGTCTCTCTTTCTGCAGCCCAGTGCTGCCCACATTGTTCTTGTAGGATAAGCTCTTTGAGAGCTGATTTATCTCCATGGCAACCATATGATATTTGAGAATATTTATCCCTATTTTATGACTTTACGATTGCCTGATGATGATGCAAACCACAATGTGGCTAACCATTATTAAAGATTTACATTTATTGTTCATGTTCAACAGTTAATTGATTCCTATATAATGAGCAGTTAAGGTAATTTATAGCGATACACTGATACGGGATCAGATATTGCGCCGATACTGACTCAAATAGCTGGATCAGGTATCGGTGTCACTGGAGCCGATCTATTCGATTAAATTCTATGTTTATACATTATATACTGGAATTTTAATTCCTGTTAAGTTAAGTTTCTGGTGTATGATTTTTATTTTAATAATAAATATAAATTTAGTAAATTTATATCTGTATTTATCTGCTACATTTTGTTTTACAAAGTTAAGAAAGCAATGTTTAAGTCAAGCCTGATGTTGCCTTATACATAAAGAATGATCCCAGTCACTTATTAATTGGTATCGGACTGGTATTTGGTATCGGCCGATACCCAAAGCCCAGGTATCGTATTGTATCAGGACTGAAATAGTCGGATTGGTGCATCCCTAGTAATTTATGTCATAAAAATTCAACACCTCCACCGTTATGCTGGTTTATGGCCAGAAAATGTTATGGTCAATATCTCTTTTCTTCTTATTTTACTGTCATCTAGCCGTTTACAGCACATTACAACTGTTCAAGTATCCTTGCAAAACTACACATTCTCCATAGGTCTTTTTCTTTATAGCATTCCCATTCTTTCTTTTGTCATGATCAGATTGAGACTCAATGTAGGAGGAAGCAATAACGGAAATCATATCTCATTAGTGTTATTCTGTTCCTGTATTCCATCAGTAGTAGTCATGAAACGCAGTAAACACATTTGTTTGAACACAGACACAAATAAAAAGTTCCTATCACTTACAATATACAACTATGGCAGTGACAGCAGGGGCCAACTTACACATATATCAGCTTTTTTTCCACAGGGATTTAAAAACAGGTGTCCGAGCTTGACATTGAATATGCAAAAAGATATAAATAAGACATTCATATAAAAATAGGCTTTTACAAAATATACTCTATGAACCAATATTTACCAAAAGTGGAAAATGTGCCTGTGTTTTTTTGATCAGTGAACGAGTCCTGTTGAGCTAAATCAGCTTGAAGTAAGCAATGCCATTGAAGGCAGTCAGTAGAGCGTACAGCCTTTGACCTCAACATCTCTAGACTAGCAGCAAACAGAGGGAAGGCGAACTCATGAGAGGGTCAGGAGGTCAATGTGAGTAGCCTACAGCAGTTTCATCTGGAACAACGTTATTCTAAAAAACACATTATTATTCCAGGCGGATTCAAATCCAGTGTGTTAACAAGTGTGTGGATTGATTTAATAAACTAAACCCCAACATTTAGTTATTTTTGATCCATAACGGAAAAAATCAGTAGTTTTCTTTCTTATAGAATAAATTAATATTAATTATTTTCATTCTCTAAATACAGCATGTTAAATATTCCAAATGGCTGTCATTTCATCTGCGTACAGAGTGAGAACTACAGCAGTGTGTCCTGCCCAGCAATCACATCCACCATAATTCATTTGCATTGGCAAAGTCCGTTTCCTAAATGTCCGTATAGCTTAAAAGTCTTGAAATTTTTTGCATCACTGGCTCACGCTGTGGGCCCCCGGTCCCACATGCCAGGGTACAGTTTTTCCCTTAGTCACACTTTGTTTCGACATTGCACCCCGACAAACACACCAGTCCAAGAAGAGGGGGTGAAGAGCTTTGTGTGCAAAAGAACCATGACACCCCGTCTTCAGCTTACTGTACGCGCAGTACAGTAGTTCCTCATTATGCATGAAAAGACTGCAATAACAGCCTTATTTGTGAGGTTTAACAGTTCCAGTTTGTCCATGAAAACACAAAGACATGAACCCACACGCTCTCACACACACACCATCCAATAAATATTCTCATTTGCACGTGTACACCTCTGTCCTCTCGCTGCAGGTGTTGCATTTCACGTAGCAGCACCACAGGAACTTGCAGTTGCACTGCCAGACGCGGGAGTACTGGTGTGTGTTGTATCCCCGGCCGCAGCACATCAGGTCGCAGCCGCTGATGTGCTGCATCATAGTCTTGTTGCACACTCGGCCCTGCGTGCCCAAGCTCCCCGTCACGAGGTCCGCCTCGCAGTAGTTGGGCGACTTGTCTATGTACACCAGGTCTGTATCCATGGGCTTCCGGTAAGAGTAAGGCTTCTTGATCTTGAGGAATTTCGGGCGCTTGTTGCGGCTGGCTTTGATCGGCTCCACGTGCACGGCTTGGGCATACTTCTCCTTGAGAATGTAGCCGAGCTCGCGGAACTTGGGAAGTGTAGTCCAGCAGGTTTTGGTGGTGCAGGAGCCCGAGACGCCATGACACTTGCATTCCAGTCGCATGCTCTTCTCCAGGACCTAGACGCACAAAAACAAGTTAGTAAAGTAGTAACTGTGAAAACACTCCAGTGATGAGTGACATATACACTCTGATGATAGGTTAATAACAGCCATGCTAGATTATTAAAACCAATTACCGTGCAGTTTACGATAATAATGATTTTATCTTCTCCAGAAATGTGATTGTGTTCATATTTTTTCAGAATTGAATTGGTTAAATTACAATTCAAGCTACATATTCTAAACCTCTGGTGTATTACAAACTGTCTCAATTCACATTTCAGCTCTTGCACTTCAAGGCAAATTACAAACGTGCAACCTAATAACAATGTGACTGACAAATACACCATAGTTGGGGATTAAATACAGCCCCGCTGCATAGCTGTGTGATACCATATACACAGAAGCCAAAATAATGTATCAGATTTCAGGCTCTGTGTGTGTAGTCACCACACACAACGTACAAATGTCAAGAGTGACTGTACAAGGCGCCGAGTGACTGGGATTACTGCTAAACCCTGAACTGATGACAATGAGAAGTGCCATTGACTGAAACTGGAATTTTCTTTAGCAGCAAGGTCAATTGCCATTTCCTTTTGCTAAAACGCTGGGAGTTTGGTATGCGATGTGGTCTCCTAAAGCCATTGACGAGATATTTATGCCTCCGTGTTCTTGGCAAGTAAACTGTAACAATAAAACCCAAATACAAACGTGTGAACAGGAACCAAAAAAACAACTTTTCCCCCCAAGCAAACCACTTCATAAAACCCTTGGCTTCAACTCGCTAATCCATCAGTTGTTCTGTGACCAACACTTGTGACAGCCTTTGTGTGGACGTCTTCGACCGGGGAGCTGTGAACGGCGCTCCCGCTCAGTGTCACCGCTTTTGATTAGCATAAATAAAGGAACAGAGGGGCCATTTATTAGCAGAAAGAAGAGAAACGGAGTAGCAAAAGTTTGAATCCACGAGTACAGTCTTTTTCCCTGGGAGGCAATTTAGCTGTCCAGATAAGCCAATTTGAATTCATGGTCCTGAGACGCACGTAGAAAATGATCTACCGGGTACGATTGTGTGCTAGGAGGCTTTTCAGCCCAGTGTGGGGATGGACGTGTTGGTTGTGTGAATCAGGCTGTTTGGCACAGAGAAGCAGAGAGAGAGAGAGGATATGAGTTAACTTTATCCTTCACTAACTCCAACTTCACTTTAGCCGTTTGGCACATTATTCCACTCAATCTCTAACCTCTAGACTCACTGGAGTCTCTTTGTCAGTCTGCAGTGTTCTGCAGCCATGCATGCAGAAAAGCCATCAACACATTGTGAAAACCATCCTGTCCTTATTGTATTATTGTTGTCTCCCATTCTGTTTTCATGCTGTAACACCCTTTGTGACTTTTGCAGCAGAGTCAGGGACAGTAAGCATGGTATATTGAAACAGATTTTTACTTGATGAAGATCCGATTTGACTGAATTATAACCTTTGATTAGAGTTGGTATGCAGGTAGAGTGCATATAACTACACTATACAGCAACAGAGACACAAAGCCTACTACTCAATAATGACCAAACCTGGTAACCAAACAGTGGTGCCTTTACAAGCACACTGCACCTGATGTGGGTTTATGATATTAGAGAAATTGTGGGTGGGGATTGTCATAAAGGTAACTGTACACTGTCCCAATGGTGCAAATCCCATGGAGGAGGTGGGGGCTAATGCCTTTTTGTACAGTGTCAATCTGGTTTCAGTGCAGAGATCTGGGTTGTAATCAAACCCTGCCACTTAGACAGCTCTTCCCTTAAAAGCAGCCTTTTATTCCGCTGCTTGTTCAGTCTTGGCCCCCGCTGCCCACATCTTTGGCGAAGTTCACCCACACCACATCACTCCAGAGACTTTTAGTAGTGACTTAGACTAGTTAACCACCGGTTCACCATCACATTTAGTCGTCACTTGTATTATTTGTGCTTTGAAAGAATTCAAATTTAGAGATGGGAACAAATTGTGCAGAGTAAAGAGACATAACTCTAATCACTTACCTTGCGTCCCACCTCATTATTATGGAGGTTCATGAGTGTCCTTGCGTTCTGCTTAACTTCCCGAGCGTCGATAAATACTTTGGAGAAGCCCAGGCCGTAGCTGATGTCTGCCGAGCAGCCTCCCCACTTCCAGCCCTGGTCTTTGCTGTAGAAACCCTGCTTCTCCTTGTCACAGCTACAGTCACTCAGGTTGCCCTGCGTACAGGCGGCTGTGATGGCATGGGCCACCCCCGCTGCAATGATGGCGTAGGTGAACGCAGCCTCTTTACTGCCTGGTGGAGCAGAAAAAAGGGGGATGAATAAAATGTTGCAAGTACACATTGACATTTTTTTTAAATAAAAGAATGTCATGGTGTTTCTCCTCCTAAAAAACGAGATTAATTATTAATAGTATGTGTGCTTACATCACAGTCTTGGTGACATATCACTCAAGGGCTGCAGTGTTTTGAAACCTGACCTGGAAACTGTCCTGCCTGTGAACCAAAATGGCCGCCGGTGGTATAGTCAACAAAGCGGTATGAATAAGAGGGCTGTCGGCGAAGGAAGGGCTATTGATCCGCTCAGAAAACTGTCACATTCTGTGTAAACTCATAAGGCACTGACATCCGAATCTTCATCCTGCTGTTATCTCCACCAAGTCCAGCTAATAAATCATTTACACGTACACGGAAATATCGACAAATAAGTGAAGGTTAATCTGACAGGATCCATACAGACAGATCCTGAAGCAAAGCTCTCCATAAGCAGAGAAAGAAACATTTATTCTTATTATATAATGCTTATAAAGCAATACTTTCCCCTCCTAATACAATGTGAAAACAGCCCATGATGTAATATTCAAAATCCATGATCAACAAGTAGCATGATTTCTGTGATTTATCATCATGCAAACAGGAAACTGCTGGTTATAACACCCAGCATATCTATGTGTAAACAAACTCCTCTTGTCTCTGTTCAAAACAAACATCTTTGTGCTTCCTCCTGCCACCCGGTTCACTACGTAAAGCTGCCATGTTTTTGATAAACATCTTGGATGTGTGCCCTTGCTATTGAAAAAAAAAAAAAAACTCATATTGAGGCATCAATTATGTGGACGTTTTTATAGAGTCGATGGGCTCCGAGCCAAAAAAGAAGGTGTGTCAGTCAGCTCTGACTGCACCGTTGTTAATTTTTCCCCTGCAGTTCTGAGTGCATGAGTTCACCGCAAGAGATGGTATGAATTCTTCCTAAGCTTGTAATGAGAGGTGGAAGATATTAAAAAGGGAGGTGGGACGAAAAAAAAAATCCAAACGCCTGTTGAAGTTGAACTAAAAGTGCCAGTTCGCTGCTCTTCTGCCATGTTTGTTCCTCTTTCATCTCTGCACCTCTCAGTATCCGGCCTCTTTATATGGACCTCATCTCACACAGCTTAGTGGTACTACAGAGTTCAAGTGCAAACACAGTTGAGGCCTGAAATGGCTCAAAGCTGGATGCACCTTGCATCACCCATACGGATTATGTCAGCTCACGGGTCAGTCCTCTTTCGCTTTAAGAACAATAACGCGAGCTGCACAGCTCCACTCGGCCTGGGCATCAACAATGGCATTCGTTTGCAGCCATTGGCCTTCTACGCTAATCTGATCAGTGAAACCAATCTATTTGGTATGGCTGTCCAAGACTCCTGTCTTGGAAACACAAACCAAGACTCTTGATGAGCTAGAACCACTCATTCTTAAAGGAACAGACTGTCAAACGCCGCTGTTTTCATTTCAACAGCATGAAGAGATAATCCTTTCTTTCCAACAGCAGCAGCAGCAGCAGCGAGCGAGATGGCCTCAAACAGCTGGTCCAAGCTACCGGCTATTGTGTAAAAAGGGTATTTGGATTCTTTGTTTAACATCAAAAGAACTCAAATATATTACATTTTTAAAAGGTTTTTATCTAAATGGTTTTTACAAAGCATCCTCTGTTCTCAAATCTTACACAGACTGTAGCCATAAAGGCATCATTCGACAAAATGTCATCATACTTCATTAGACCTTGTTAGGCCTTCCTGGTATTGATATCCTCAATATCTAACAGCCTTTAATCCACATTATCACTTCATCAAATGAGCCACAAAACTCCAGCCGTAGTTTCAACATCCCCTGAAGTCCATCCGCTCTTTAGAGCAGACTTCTTTCTGCCTCCGCAGTAGGAACATTGATTTGAACTAATTTGTTTCTCTAATTTAGTACTTTCAGGCCTTGCTTTCCTTCTTGGCTTTGCCCTCGCTGTAACTTATACCCGTGGTAAGATCGACATCCCTTACAGTGAGAGCCACAGCACCCATCACTAGACAGGATAAAGACCAGTGAAAATGTGTCTCCAGAGACTCTGCCGGGCTGAAAAGAAAGGCTGCCAACATTCACAGGAGCTTTGTTACAGTGCTGGCTTCAGATACCCCTTTATAGAGAAAGCCCTGCTCAATGAAAGGTTTGGAGCAAAAACTAGGCCTGCTGTAAACGACACTGACTCCTTCTGGGATGCTCCTTGCACTATGTATGCAGGGCAGATGAGCACTTGTGTGCAGAAGACGTTGGTGCAGGTTTTGACTGGAGATCAAGAGCACTAGCTATTAGATTAGATATTTGTGAGACATATGGAAAAGCATGTCAGGGTCATTTATTTTTATTTTTCCAAGGTATCAGGTCATAATTTAACTCCTTGATATAGGCATACATCTTGAAATTCTCTTTGGCACTGTTATTTTTGTAAATATTAACACATTTTTTGAGACAAATCACAAAAGAGCCAGAGATAAAGATACAAATACGCATCGAATGTGATTGATAAATTGTGTTTTCTGAGTGGTTTTGGATGAGAAGAACATATTAAGTGAGTTTAGTGATGAAAACTAGAGTTTTGCATGGAATTGAGCTCAGAATGAAGGTTTGATGCTTGGAGTACAACTATTATACTATTATACAGCCTGGTTCAGTAGTATATCTGTAAAACTTAAAACTAAACTTCATAGCCAAATCAAAATCTGCGTGAAGATCATTGGCCAACCTGTGACAAACCTCCTTTCAAGCAGCTCACAACAAGAGTATGCTCAGACTCGCCAACAGCATCTCTTCTGATCCCTTACATGTTTTAAATGGGGAATATAAACTTCTGCCCTCCAAGAGGCGATTCAGAGTCCCTACATTTAACCACATCAGGCTAAAGAAGGCTTTTGTCCATCAGTCCATCTTGTTGCTAAATAATATTTAATGTGCTGCTAAAGACATGTAAATCCAGAGGACAGATGCTCATTTGTAATGGGTTATGTATGAATAATTGTGAAGTGTTTTGTTTTTTGTCTGATGGGTCTCACTTGTCTGTCTGTCTATGGTAACAGTATGTCTATTGTATGTGTACTTTTTCTCAAACTGAGCTGCCTATGGATGCAAAATGAATTTCAGTGCAAACTGACAATAAGGTTGTATCGTATTGTATCATATCGTATTATGTAAAATTTGAGAAAACAATGTCCCCCTTTCATATTCATTCTGTTTTTGTATGTTTCCAATATAAGAGATCTGTTTTTCTGTGAAGAAATTACATCTTTTCTTTACATATTAATCCACTTTTACAGCTGGAACAAAACATTTTTTAGTAGCACTAAATGAATGCAGAGCTGTGGATTATTTTGTGGATGTTTTAGGTTGTTTTATAATTTTATTCTCAGGTATTGTCTTATTTATTGTAGTATTTATCAACTGTACTATTTATAGATTTTAAGGGCTGAGAGAGAGCCTGGGTAAAATGCATTTCATTCCATTTCACTATACACTGTACTTTTAAATGCATATGACAAATAAACTTGAAACTGAAACTTGAAACTTTTTAAAACTTTTGTAAACAAACGTTAACAGACAGCAACATACCCACTTTCAACTCTTTTCCGAAGACTGTCCTCTCTCCGAGCGCAGAGCAGTTCCAGCGCCCGTTTTTGAACTGAAACTGACACTCGTTGATGCCCATTTGGGCTCCCTCTCCGATGACGATGATGGCATCGGGTCGACTCTGGCAGATGATCCGCTGTCTGGGGGCCAAACCGGGGATCTTGTTACAGATGATGCTCGCACCGAGGGCCACCACCGATGAGAAGCCACTGTGGATGCAACATGGATATATGACTGAGAACAACTTCTACCATTCTTATCATTTTGGTTGTTAGTTTGAGTTTATATTTTTGTTTTACCCATAAGTGTTTACATAACTTTTTAAAATATGCATTTCCACTGTTTGGTTTATTATATAGTATATAGTATAGTATAGTATCCAAAATATTACCAAATATTAATATATATATCCGTGTAAAATAGACTGAGAAAAACTTTTACCATTCTTATAATTTTTTGGTTGTTAGTTTGAGTTTATATATTTACTTAACCTTTTAAAAATTAGCATTTCTACTATTTGGTTTATTATATAGTACCCTAACTGATGGTCGTAATCCAAATATTAATATATATATATCCATGTGTAAAATAGACTGTTTTACTGGGATTATTGCATTTTAATAGTAGAAATTATCACCAAATTGTTCTATAACATGTCTGGGCTACACAGTGGACCACTCGACTAATATGTACATTTAAAAAAAAGCTACTACATTAAAGTTGTAGACCATTTTAATGATTATACCGGTATGTTTACCAGTCTTTAAATGTAATGTAATGTAATAAAGGAAATCTCATTAATGGTAATAATGAGGAGTTGCCACGAGTCTAACTGAGATACATTTACGCTATTATATCCATGTGTAAAATACACTGTTTTACTGGGATTATTGCATTTTAACAGTGGAAATTATCACCAAATTGTTCTATAACATGTCTGGGCTACAGTGCATCAAATGCGTAAATAAAAAAAACTACTACATTAAAGTTGTAGATCATTTTAATGATTATACCTGTATCTTTACCAGCCTTTAAATGTATAATAAAGGAAATCTCATTAATGGTAATAATGAGGAGTTGCCACGAGTCTAACTGAGTCGCTCTTCTCCTTAATGTTTTATATATCCTATATAGTTTGTAAAAAATCACCTGCCTGCTTTTTGAGCAAATATGTGATACAACAGGCGCTTTTCAAGGACCAACACCAGATAAAAGTCTCCTTGTTGAATAACCTACAACACACTAATGTGAAGGCAAATAAGCGCAGCTCACCCAATTTTCAAATAAACAATTCCCAGACAAAGTAAAACTCGTAAAATCCAGCGTCTCGTTCTCCGACTCATTGTTTCATGCACCGATCTGTGGAGCTGATGAATAACTCTCTTCTCTGATTCTCCGGTCGATCACAGCACAGGTAACTCCACAGGAACTCCCAAATGACGAGAAGCATTAAAAAAAAGAGTACACGCTCGAGGAAAGAAAAAACAAAACTTTTTTTTTACAGATTGTTTGCTAAGGTATCATCCAAACTCCCTTTACGTGGCCCCTTTCCGCTGGGCCCTGTTGTCATTGCGAGGTGTCACACAGGTAACAGGTAAACCCTTGAGGTGAGCAAGTGCGATTATGTCTTTTCTTTTCTCACAGTTCCTCTGCTACCCGCAGGTCTGGCTATATATCTGGCTCATCTATCTGGGGCGTGTTCAACAGCAGACATGAGGAGGCCCTGCTCAACAATCCCGCCAGGGCTCAATCTCTACACACACACACACACATAGACACACACACACATAGACACACACACACACATAGACACACACACACGCACGCACACACACACACACACACAGACACACACATAGACACACACAGACAGACACACACACACACATAGACACACACACACATAGACGCACACACACAGACACACAATCACACACACACACACACACATAGACACAAAATCACACACACATGGACGCACAATCACAGACACACGATCACACACACATTGACACACAATCACACACACACATAGACACACACATACACACATAGACACACACATACACACATAGACACACACACACATAGACACACGCGGCACACAAACACACACACACACACACAAAATCACACACACATAGACACACAATCACACACACAGACACACACATAGACACACAATCACAGACACAGAGACACACAATCATACACACATAGACACACATAAACTCACACACACACTGCTCTGCTGTGAATTCACCTTGACTGATTGGCTTTTCATTTGGTTATTAAGTGCGTAATGGGGCTTCTTTTTATGCAGATGTTACCAGTTTTGCTTCACTGAGTATTAATAATATTATTCCACACTTAAAAAAGTAAGTATCATAAAACCGCTGCAGATAAACAATATTAAAACAAAGACAAGTAAGAAGAACTTTTTTTTTTACAAGTAGGCCTACATGAATTATTACCTAGAACATACACATTTATGTATATATACTGTGTATTTGTTTTATGAATGTGTCCTACCATTTTACCACTTCTATTATTATTGATATGTTCTGTGATGTTCTGTTTTAGCAGTTACCATATTTGTTTTACTCTATCTGCTTTTATTGTCTGATATTCTGTTTCAACAGTTACCATATCTTTTACTTTATTTATCTGCTTTTATTGTCTTGTGAAACACTTTGTAACATCTGTTTTGAGAAGTGCCATATAAATAAATGTATTATTATTATTATTATATAGAAATAGACTGAATGATACTCTCTCTCTACTCTGGTAACAGGTTGGTTAAATCACACTTTTATATATATTTAATATAAACATGTGTTTACTTATGTTGTTTTTTCATATTCAAATTAAAAAAAAATCAAGTCAACTTGTCATTTGTATAACGCTTCTGGTGCGCTACCTGTAGTGCGTCTCTTGTCCTGAACCTTTTACAATAGCGACATCTGGTGGCGCTTTGGAGGCATTGCAGGCTAAAGAGCGCAGCGAACCTCGCCTCTTTTGTCCCTGCATACTTCCCGTAGCTTGGATTTTGTCGCTTTGACTAGGAAATAGTTAGTTATCTGGTGGTGAAGGGGTGCAAGATTATTATTGTCAGCATGGATATCGATCACCCACACTTGATCAGTGATTGCCTTATTCATATCTTTACATTCCTGAATGAGGGAGATTTAATTAGCGCCTCTGGTGTGTGTAAGGTAAGGAGTGTCCAGTGTGCGGAAGTAGCTATAATGTGCAATAATAGAGAGCCTATTATGGTTCCCAAAAGTAACTTTTATTTATTCTGATTGCAATGATATTTATTATTTCTAGGACTGGAATGAAGCTGCAGAGACTCCTTGGCTATGGAGGTGAGCTTTGTCTATACTTTTATCTCTATCTCAAGAAATTAAAGTGGGTGTAGACAGTATATTTTTATTATAATATACCATAATAAACTTTCAGCATATTGTCATTTAAGTGTTCTGAGATATTACTAGACTTTGGCCATTCACAGGTCATTTCAGAGAGAGAGCGTTCCTATTGGCTCTACTCCGGCTGGTGGGCGGTGCTTGGTATTTCTTCAACTTATCTCAACATGACTGCCGGGTCACAAACTTTCTCATTTTACAGTTAAACAGTACACTAAAATATGTTTCTGAAAACATTTTATGCGAGAAATAGGCATTACAGTCCAGAATATTGATTCATATTTGATCAGCGCTGCCTAGTTTGACCGTTTGATCAGAGTTTGTGAATGATTGACAGCTGCTCAGAGACGGCAGGCTCCAGCTTAGCTCTGATTGGTTGTTTTCCTCCGGTTTGTGAAATCTTGCAGATGCCATGAGGAGCACTTTATGACACAAAAATATAAAAGTAACTTCTTTTTTTTTTATCATATTTGCTCCATTTCTACCCACTGCTGCTTTAAGAAATGTAATGTTTATGTTCATGTTTATGATCCACCAGTGAATAATATTTCAAAACAACAACAACAACAAAACATTTCTTATTCTGTCCCCTCAGGAGGATGTGTCTGCAGCGCTGGAGTTTTTGTAACCTCGCTGTCCTGGGGGGTGAACGTGTGAATCACTCATGGAAGAGATACTTCCTGAGACGTTGCCACTTAGAGATGAAGATGAAGGAAGGCAGGTCAGGAGGTTACACCTGCAAAAGCCTCAGAGGACACACAGGTATGCTGTCTCTCTCTCTCTCTCTCTCTCTCTCTCTGGGATCTCCCTTGCATGCCTTCATGAAGTCTCTCATCTCATGTTTACATCTGAAATGCTGTCCATCATCAGGCAGGGTGGTAGGGTTGGTGTACCTGCAGGGGAATTCAGCTCAGCATCCTGACATCTGGAACAGCAGTGCCACAGTGTGCAGCGCCTCTACTGATGGGACAGTACGAGCCTGGGACATCCTAAATGTCAGTACCAACACCTTCAGTATATCATCCTGCATTCTCAGTATAATCATGTTTAAAGTATTGAAGATATACAGTATCTATTTAATCCAAATGTATGTACAGTATATAGGTTTAGCTTTAATCTTTCATAAATGGAGTGTATGACTTTCATACAGTATTTATAGATAAAGCCTCAGAAAACATTTAAAACTCAACATTAAGTGTTACATGCTTTGAGTCCTTATCAGCCCATATCTAAAACGTATATTCACACAATACATTTCCATGTAGTGTGTTTTTTTAAAACTGAGATGCCACAGCGGTGAAAGTGACATGGTTTCAGTGGTGGAAGAAGTACTCAGATATCTTACTTAAGTAAAAGTAGTAATACCACAGTGTAGAAATACTCTGTTACAAGTAAAAGTCCAGCATTCAAAATCTTACTTAAGTAAAAGTACAAAAGTATTAGGATCAAAATATACTGAAAGCACCAAAAGTAAAAGTACTCTTTATTCAGAATGGCTCATTTTAGAAAAATATACAGTATGTTATATTATTAGATTATAATTATTGATGTAGTAATGTGTTCATCACTTTAATGTTGCAGCTGCAAGGGGGTCGGGGGGGGGGGGAATTACTTTATATACTGCAGGGTAGCTTAATCTATAATAACAAATAATAATTTATTAGTTGATATATATTTTATATTAATAATCTAAATCTGCAAAGTAACTAAATCTTTAGAATAAATGTAAAGGAGTGAAAAGTACAATATTTACCTCTGAGATGTAATGGAGTAGAAGTATAAAGTTGCATAAAATGGAAATATTCAAGTAAAGTACAAGTAACTTGAAATTGTACTTAAGTACAGTACTTGAGTAAATATACTTGGTTACATTCCACCACTGTATTGTTTGAATGTGGGCTTCACACTGCTTTCAGGTCTTTTATCTACAGTAAGCTATAAATGAAATGTACTGCAGTCATGTGCCACTGCAAGCCTGCAAAACACAGGTTTTATTCCACCTAAACACTCCTGAAACTGAATAAATGCCCTCACTGAGGCATTAACCTCATGTTGCACCCTTCTTTCTCTCAGGGTGAACTCCTGTGGTGCAGTCCTGTGCAGGGTCCTTTGACCGGGATTGTAAGTGATGAACAGCATCAAGTCGTGATCACGGCAGACTCTACAGGTCTCATCAAGACCTGGCAGGGTCAGACTGGCCAGGAGCTGGCCTCCTTTTCTACTGCATCTCCACACTGTACATTACTACAGTACAATATCAACAACAACTGGTTTCTGACTGTAAGTAACTTCAGAATGTCTGGGTTTGTAAATCTGAAAAGTCTTTTACTTCTAGTAAAGCAACGTGTGCTTCTCATTATATTCTCTGCCAGGTTGGAACCAGTCAGGGATCTGTGTGCACACTAGCTGATTCAGCTCTGACTAAAACGTCCAGCATAATGGTGTGTGACTCCTTTAAAGTCAACACACTCCTGTTTTCACCGGACAAGAAATGGATCACTGCTGGAACCAAGGACAGTGATGATTTAAGTCCAAAGGTATTTCTTGTTGTCTTTGACAGCCTGACTTCCTTGTGTGTTTTCTTTTACCACATTACCTCACTGCAAATGACGCATTGGGAAAATAGGTGTTCATGGTTAAGAACAATGAAACATTACTTACACGATTGGCAGATTTTGGTTGTTTGGTTTGTTGGCAGGTGATTTACACGGAGAGTTTGACCTCACCGTCTGAGGACGAAGATCCTCTGTGCCAGTCGGTGCCAGTCATTGGGTGCCAGGCTGCTGTCTTCATACCCACCCAGCCTGCCAGACTGGCCATCATCCACCGCAGCGAGCATCCAAACAACAAAGCCCTCACTGTCTTCGATGTCAGCATTAAAAAGACTAAGTACAAGTCAGATATCCAGGGTGAGGACTGAGAAATGTGCAGATTGACTTTGATATGCTTTAAACGTGCAACTGAATCTTTTATTAGTCATTTGGTGAATCATTGTAGGAAAGTCCTCTATTAGCTGCAGATGTTGTGAAGCTGCTGGTACAGATACTGCTAGATTGGATCATTGTGTATGCTTCGAGATATTTTTAACACATCTAGATGTTATTAATTTAGAGGTTTAGAAATTAGATTTTTTTTTCTAAATATTGTTGTTGGCTTGTGCTGGTATGATTTTGAATCTCATCTCAGTCCAGCAGGTGGAGTCCTTTCCCTTGACACTGAACACCAGGTCTTCCTCAAACATCCTTCTAGAGGCCAAAGACAGCAACTGCTTAGTGTTGGCAGCCGGTCAGGAGCTATGGGTCTACTCTCTGAAAGGAATCCTGCTGGCTAGCTTTAAAGATCATACTATGCCTATCTCTTCTATTTGTGTGGTGGGTTGTTTTCTTATTTGGAATTCAAAGAACTATCCCATCACCTGTTGAAATGATTGTTTTACACAGCACAGCATACCATCTGTGTGATAAAAAAGTGTATTCACATTTACAGGATAGCTTTCGTGTGGTGACAGCATCTCAGGACCTCTCCTTACGAGTGTTGACATGGAGAAATGACAGAGACCGTGGGTTGACCCTGGAGAGCCAATACCACTTACTGGGAGGCTCTCACACAATGTCCAGGTACTGTATGATGCTGTATGCTTTAATACTGGGGCCAGCTGCATAAAAATAGACCTAGTCTTTGTCTTAAATATAGCTTAATTCAGACTTGCTATGCACACATTTACCTGTTGCATAATGCTTCCCACTAATGTAAGACTGATTTCTGTCGCGCAATGCATTATGGGTGAAATAAGACACTTCATATAAGCAATATATGGTGGATGCAACAGTGACACCACACGATGGGAGAAAATAACAGAAAAGATAAACAGCATAAATCCAATGGCCTTTAGAACCGTTAAAGATGTTCAGAAACAATTCAAGAATAATGTACAAGAATGCAAAAAAGTTATGGATAGACACTTGAAATAGTTAGCTATAATTTTGAAAAAAAAAGTCATAGTATTATGAGAATAAAGTCATATATTATAGTATAATATTAAAGTAGTAATTTTACGTGTTATTTTATTTTTTTCTCGTAAAGTTATGACTTGATTCTCGTAATATTACGACTTTTTTGTCATAAAGTTATGACTTTATTCTCGTAATGTTACAAGTTTTTTCTCGTAATATTATGACTTTATTCTGGAAATCTTCGATTTTTTTCCCCTCAATGTGGCCCTAATACTCCGTAGTATATTTGCACTTTGGCCCTCACTGCATTAGACTTATATACTATATACTTAGACTATATATAATGTTTTGCGGCTCCAGACAGATTTTTCTTATTTTTTTATGTCTAAAATGGCTCTTCTGATAGTAAAGGTTGCTGACCCCTGGGTTAAACAGTTGAAATAGTGAGCTAAAAGTAATTGGTTAACAGTTGATATATTTAACGTTAGTTAAAAGTTAACATCAGCTAACAGTAATGGATAAACGGTTAACAGTTAGCTAACAGTAATGGATAAACGGTTAACAGTTAGCTAACAGTAATGGATAAACGGTTAACAGTTAGCTAATAGTAATGGATAAACAGTTGAAACAGTTAGCTTAAAATTAGCTACACGTAATGGACAAACAGTTTAAACAGTTAGCTAAAAGTAATTGGTTAACAGTTGATATATTTAACGTTAGCTAAAAGTTAACATCAGCTAACAGTAATGGATAAACGGTTAATAGTTTACTAAAAGTAATGGGTACAAAGTTGAAATATTAGCTAATATTAATGGATAAACAGTTGACACAGCTAGCTAACTGACCTTCTAACGTCTTCTAATCGATGCCATGGCAGCAAAGCTCTTACCTCAGGCTTATCGTTAGCCAGGGGGAGAGGTGGCTAACTTTTCTACCTCAAGTTAAGTATCTTAATATAAATGCAACAGACAGACTTAATTAGACTAGTCTAACCTGACAACTTGAGACCAGTCTGAGGCCATGACTAGTTTATCCAGCTGACCCCTGGTCTGTTGTATCAACAACAGCCAAGTTAATGCAACAGCCCAAATACTGGTATTTTCTCTGTATCTTCATGTTGCCCTGTCAGTCATTTCCTAATCTTGTTACTTTATGCTTTGTGCCCTGTTTCCTAGAGGGTTCACTCATGTCTCCTGTGACTACTCCAGCGTCGTGGCCTCAGTAGAAGGGAAGGATGGGAAAGACGTCTTAAAAGCGTATTCTTTCACCTCCTGAGCAGCGCTGCTACACAAAAAGGTGCCTACAAGCAATTTGCACAACCCACTGGAAGGAGGAACATGGGCTTTTATTATGAACTGTACATCATACTACATGCAGACGTGAGGATGTTCTTTGACAAGTCTATGTTTTACAGAAAACTGAATGTAACACTAACACTGTTGAATATGACCAGACTTAAGGCATAATGTTTGCAAAATATATTTCGGTTCACCTGTTCTTCAATATGTTTTCTCCACTCACTACTGAGGTAAGAAAATAAATATAAATAAATATAAATACTAAGGCGTGTTAGTTATGTATTAATGACATTAATCTACATACCATAAATATTTATATTTAGCCCAAATTGACAAAATCTTGAAAACATTATTACATATTAAATAACTTTATCACAAGGCACAAAAGCATCCTTTCCTCTCTCATGCCTCCACATGGAGGTACAGGCAGTATACATGACTGGTAATACCTATGTTAATGGGCAGGAAGATGATGGCGACTCATTTGCTTCAATGGCCATATATCTCATGTCCTCAAGTACACACCGTAGGGCTGTAGTCATGGACTCGTACACTTTGCTTCTCTCCTCTGAGTTATTTTCCATCTGTTCAAAAGCAAACAAGTTGAAACAAAACCAATGACAAGGAAATAATTCCAAATTAATTGGGTGTATTGATTTTCTTACCCAAGTGAAAGCCTTGATTGTACGATTCAGGAAAGCATTTTCAACCTCTTCTGGTATCTCCTGCATGTGAGCCATACAATCTAGTATGCACGTTAATGTTTGTTTAGGGGCCTGGGAAGAGATTAAGATGAGGGTTAAACTAAAAATGTGTACATTTGGGAGCTTCATGGTCTGGGCAATTCATTGTAGTATATCTGTTGTTTCAAATGTGAATCATCACAGAGTACGCACTGACCTGGTCAAGTGTGTTGAGGACAGTTTGAGCGTCACTGTTGTAGGGGTTCAGGGCTTTGGCTTCCTCGATGGAGATGACCGGCTCTTTGAGCTGCTCCAGCCATGCCCACATGAGCCCAGTGAGGATGAAGGGATCGCGCTCCATACACAGCCTTTCCCAGCCGCCGCCTTGGTTCAGTTCTGCCTGCACACATTTGGGGCAGTTGTTTTAGACCGTGTCTGCCTGTATGTGACTGAGGTCACAGCAGCTACATGTAGAATTTGCATTTCATTATAGCATCTTTGAAATGATTCTAGACATGGGGAGGTATTTTTTGATATGTCCTTCAGTAGTCACCAAAGTTAGAGCACTGATATTTGTATGTCATGTACCAATCACTGTATGGATCAATTTGTGTGGGTTGTTGAGCTTTACTTTTAATTAAGGAAAGTCACTTTGTTGTTTGTCATTCAGAGAAAAAAAATCAAACTGCCAATTTCATGTCTGCTCATTTTGGACAAGTGTTCTGTTTTGAGATAACTGGCATTTTAGGATAACTTCACTCTTTGTGATGGAGAAATTCAGCCATTTACATAATTTTTTGATGCATTTCAACATGCATGCCCTTCATTTCTACAATCATTTGTATGGATTAGTTACCTGCCAGGCCAAGACTTTGCTCTTGTGCTCTTCTTCCCCAACAAGAAAAAGCTCCACTGCCAGGGACTGGGCCACTAGCAACCTCCTGGCTTCCAGGGACAGCTCTGACTGCAGGGTGATAAAGGGCACCTCTGAGTGCTCCTCTTCTGTCATTTCAGGCTTCGTCCCAACCTTTACTAACTCTTCCCGCTGCTCTGCCTTCCACCTGGACAACATGCTGCCGTATTTGGAAGAGTCACTGTTTCCCACAGACTCACTACGTTGGAAGGTTCTCCGCATCACTTTCCTCATCAGAATGGATCCACCTGTTTGGTTTTCTACATTCTTGATCTGCCAGAGTGAGCCTGTCGGGCTGTGTGGAACATCAGACTTGTTGCAATTCCAGCCTTGACGCTGGGTTGCAGGGTGAGTGTCTTCGGATGGGGACACGTCAATATTACTCTGTGACATGGAGCCCAGAGGTTGTGTGAGGAGGTTGAGCTGTGAGCCCAGTCGTCTCAAGTCGGACTCACTGTAGCTCAGACTTTTGCGATGGTAGAAGATGGCTGGCTCGTTGAAATGTCTGGGTAATGTGGGCACCCCTGGTAAGCGGGGCTCTTTTGCAAATATCTCAGGGCCCATCTTCTCAATGACGCTGAGAGTCATCTCTATGTCGTCAATATCGGGAGCCTCCAGAATGTCTTCCTCAATCACTTGTCGATTCTCTGCTATGTCCACCAGCAGCCGAGACACTAGCTGGACGATCTTTGGTAGGTACCTCAGCTCCTTCCGCTCGTAGCCATGCAGTATGTGTCTCTGGCGGTTCAGGTACTGGGACAGGGTGACTCGGTTGAATCGAGGCTCAGCACAGGAAAACACACTCCTCAAAGGGGCGAGGAACTGGACGAAATCTCTCACACAACGCAGCTGACCTCGGGTCTGGATGGAATTGGGGCGTTTAGCACGTACATATAGAATAGCCTGGTTAGCAGTCATCCTGGTAGCATAGGCCAAGAAACAGGCTAACAGCACACCTGCAGGATAGAAAGGGGGAAAGCATTCGTCGTATGTCGCATTGTACAGATGAAAGATCAGACTGTCCTGAACACTTCATGCAACATTCCTCGCAAATCTACCTGTTCTGCCGAGACCAGCGTGACAGTGAACTGCTATCTTTCCCTCCTGCAGAGCGAAGGCCATGACCTTCACCATGTCCAGCACAGTGGTGAGGTTTGCCACTCCGTAGTCACTCCAGCCAAAATTGTAGTAATAAACTGAAATGGTAAAGCTGTTTCAGTAAAAACCTGAGCATTAATACAGATATATTAAGAATGATTGTATAAAGCATTTACTGTTGTTTTCCATGAAGACCTCTGGGCGGTATGAGAAGCCGCTCTCTGGCTCCAGAGGGTTTCCGCAGCTGGCGTGTTCACCAGGTATCTGTAGGTTGATCACTGTTTTAATACCATTCCTTGACACAGACACACAGACGCACAAACAGGAGACATGAACAATTCATTATTCTCATCTCCTCAGGTGCTGTGTGTTTGTGGTCCTTGAAACAAAAGTTGTCTATACCTTTTGAATTGATCAATGATGTTATACTTCTCAATGATTTCGGTTGAGGGTCGGGACATAGCGAGGAGCTGATCAGAAACCCTAAAACAATAGAAAAAACAAAGTTAGAGGGGTATATACTGTAGATACTTATAGATATATAGATTTTGTTGTACAATCACAACTAAAGTAGATATGTACCAGGATGAGTAGAGGCCTTTTATAGCCTGTAGGTTATCACTCCAGTAATTTGGGTTGTCGTACTTGCAGGCTTGACCTCCACATCCGATTGAGCATTGCATATGTCCAGGAATGACGTAACGTATAGCTTCTCCTACTATTGTGTACCTCGCCCTGGGGGCTCTGACTGGATTTATTATTATAGGGGGAGAGAAAAAAGGAAAAATAGGATATTACACAAACGTTTAATCTAAAATTCTAAGCAATATTTACTCTCAAAATATAACTGGAAGCTATTAGATGAGTGGTTTCTCAGCGGAGTAAACACATAAAATCATATGAGAAGTTTTTGTATCCTTAGCAACTAGTGCAGCATTGAGACTCCACTAAATGTAGGTCATTCTGTAACACCTAAATGATTAAGATCACCAGTGCTCCCTTACAGAGGTGTCTAATCCTTAGCTGGCATTGCAAATCTGTCATCAGGGCATTACAACAAAAATAGCCACTCTTCTGGCACATGTGAAATGCATTTTTAATGTAGCATTTTGGTGAAATAAAATTGACCTTTAGATATATTTAATGGATGACCAACTACCATCCTTACTTACTGTATTCCATCAGAGCTCCAGCGCTTGTCTTTGCTTGGAGTGCCATATGAACAGTCACATAGGCTCACATCCACAGTCATAGCAGAGCCTGGACACACATAAATCTACTTTGTTACACTAAATGATACACTTCATCATATGCATACTGTAAACAAGTTGTGCTTTAGAGCCTTACCTTAAGCCTGAAATACTGTCCTATATGCAGTTTCCTAACAGAGTCTGGAAAAGGCATCTCATACATAACCAGAGCTCTGGATTTTTATTATTTTTGGACTGAAAAAGCCTCAGTGATCAAAATGTTTTTATACATGACACAACAAGTTAGAGAGAATCACTTACAAATACACATTTTCCTCAAAGATGAACATCATAAATCATATTCAGTCAAATGTAAAGCTGACATAATACGTTTTAAAGGAGTGGCAAGCTGCTATTATTAGTTTTTAGTTTTACCTCAGTAGCTCATCACAGTACAACATTCATTATCACTCTTCAAGACCAGTGTGCACAAAAATCAACTTTGATTAGCCTACAAGGAAAGACCAATGTAACAATAAAAATAAAATAGAATAAAATACATTTAATTTGAACAAAATAGATTTACCTGATGTAAGTGAGACGAGATGCTTGTAACCACCATCTACGAACATAAATGGTTCACAGCTCTGACGTTGTCTTTCCCTCTCTGGCTCTGTGGAAAAGTCAATCCCGTGGCCTCACTTGATTTGATTCGTCTCAGATTATCCCTGTGTCGCCGGGTGGGGCAACTCAAGAAACCCACAGGATCCTGTGCACTCCTTTCTGGAAAGCCCTCTATGTCACCAGGATGACTGATCAAGCATGTGAATAAATTAACCTCAAGAATGTGTTGAAAAGTAGCAGAGATTGTGTCCTTCGTAATTATCCCCATGAACAGGTCTGCAGCTCTGGGGGGCTGTACGGCTATTCCTGACTCCTCCTGGATTAGACTACTAATCTTATTACTGTACAGGTATAAAATAGAGCACCCACTCCTCAACAAAAACTCATACTATTGTAACTACATCACTGCTAGACTAATGACACATATTGTCATTACTTAAAATGTGTCCAACTGTTCACCTGAGCAGATTCTCAACATGTTGAATGTGAATTTGATCAATGATATGCCTGTCTATTGTTATGAATAAATACAAGTAGATTTGAGATTTTTATCATGAGAGAGTTCGGAGCATTTCTGAAATGAACACACTGAAACTCGCCTACCCCACTTAAACTCCTACCCCACTTCTACAAATAGCAAGTAGATAAAAACTGATTGGCTTACCTTGCACCTCGCTAAAGCTGGTTAGGTTTAGGTTAGTGGGGAGAGATCAGATGTACATCATTTGGAGAGACCTCAAAGCCAATAATCCCAATGCAATCCTAAAATGCTGCTGTCCGCATTATAGTAGAAACTGACAGAAGCCCTTCATGGATTTATCTCTATCTATACCAAAAATTACAAATATGCTGATTGTGTGAGCAGAATAATCTATTCCTATATCTTTTTCAATACATGTTTTCTCATATCAGAGATTTCAGTTTGTATCAATGCCGCCTAAAGTTGTGGATTCTTCATGTTTATCCTTACTCGTACTATTTCTTTTTTTTTTTAATAATTCATGCCAACTGAGTATCATCATAGTATGAATAATCACTACTGTTTGTATATACATGTATACATACTGTATATTTTCACTAAATCATATATCATAAATCCTATTATCTAATTTGAACTGGTCAATTTTTTTATTTTAATGATGCATTTTACAACTTGAGTAATATATATTTATACTCACGTCTCTGAAGGTCTTTGATTGGTCTGTACGGATCCAGAAAATCCGATTTGATCTAATCTGAATTTCAGGCACATCTCACCAGTCTTACCGTGACAAGGGAGTGCAGAGCCAAGAGACAACCATATAGGATGCTGCTATATGATTCTGAATAAGAGTAAAGGTACAGCACAAAACAGAAAAACTAATTAATACAATAGAAAACACACCAACATTTCACAAAACAAATAAAGAAAACGCAATTCATAACAATGTATACCATCCACTTCAGTTCTGATGAGTGTTTGATAGTGTTGAGAATTAAGAATGGGAAAGATAGTGTGTCCCTCCCTTTTCTATTTTGTGAAATGTTGTGTTTTCTGTTGCCTTAATTTGTTTTATGAAATGATACTGTGCTGTAAACAGAAAATTAAATCAGAAACTGATTATCATAGTAGGCTATAGAATAACAGCAAATCATTTTTTACAGTTAAGATACTTACTTTAAATTATAAGATGCAGATGCTAATAGAATAGAATTCCTTTATTGTCATCGCAGTACAATAAAATAAATAACAATCCTGACGGTGCAGACACTTATATTAGACAGTAATACAAATAAAGAAGATTCAGAAATCTATATTATAAATTTAAAAAAATATGTATTTGCTTGACCTATAAAGACAGTAAGATGTTGCACTTCAGACATGGCATGTTGCTGAGTAAAGCAAATATTAATACAGATGATCTGTATTGCAGATTTCATGATCATTTGTAACTATGTAAGCAAAATGTGATCACAGGCAGAAAGACACTTTTCCAACCAAATCAAACCAGTGCTCACAGTTACAAAGGACGTGTTGCAAAGCATGTGGTGCTGTATATTGAATCTATAGGGTGAGCACATTCTTATCTGTGACCGTAAACATAATCGGTATTCCTAACACTCAGTTAGTTTGCTTCAGCCAGACAGCTATGAGGAAACCAGCTCTGTGTTACAGGCATAGCCTGGAAGGCAGGATTCATTACACACTTTCTTGCCATATACAACAATACAGCTAAGAAGTTTGCCAAACAACATGTGGTGGTGTAAATTAAAAGCAGTGGTGTATGAAGTACTCAAATCCTCAACTTCAGTAAAAGTAGCAATACCATAAAATACTCCATTACAAGTAGTCATACATGTCTTGCATTCAAAATAGTACTTGAGTAAGAGAAGTATCATCATCAAAATGTACTTAACGTATTAAAAGTTGTTGTGCAGAAAAATGGCCCCTGTGGATATTATACATACAGTATATTACTGGATTGTTGAGACATCCTTTAATACATGTTAATCTACTTTATATACTGTTAGGTAGTTTAATATTTAACAATGCATTTTATTAGTTCATCATAGGTTTAGTTTATGTATTTAACGATAGTTGTGAAATAAATATAGTATATAGTAAAAAGTACATTTCCATCAGAGATGTAGTTGAAGTATAACGCAGCATAATATTTTAAATTTTTCAAGTACAAGTTTAAAGTGAAGTACAATTAGGCCTACATCAAAATTTTACACAACTACATTACTTGATATGATATACTTAGTCCACCACTCTCCACCACTGACAATAAACCACTTTTGTAATGCCTTCTTTATTGTAGACATGCTCATTTACAGATGTACCAAAAGATAAATAGACAATTGGAAAAAAAAGCAAAAAAAGAAGACAAAACTAATATAATTACATTTCATAATGCCAGAGTTTGTGTTATATGCATCATATCACTGACAATAGAACTTTCTTACAGCATACATTTTGACTTGTCATAGTAGGACAAGCACAGGAGTAACTGATGACATTAACGATGGCTCTGTTCTATGTACAGTAGTGTCCCAGTAAGCAAAGCCACTGAGTCAACATGCACTAAATCAGGGCCATCATTAATTGCATTAATCACACCTGTGCTTATCCTGAAAGGACACTCCAGACTGTCTGCCGTGAAAAGGTCTATAAGATATGGAGTACCAGGTAGGCCACACTGCATTTGTATAATAAATTATATAATACAATTCATAAAAAACACATTTAAGAACAAACAGGTGACTGAATAAACTTGAGTTAATATAGTAACGTAAAAGAAATATAATGGAAATAGCCTTAATTAATAACCTTAATGCAGGGGTCAGCAACCTGCAGCTCCGGAGCCACATGCGGCTCTTTAGCTCCTCTCAGTGGCTCCCTGTGGATTTTTAAAAATGGAAATTAATAACTGTTTTTTTTGTTTACATTTTCATTTTTATTTATCATTTTTGTAAGTCTATGGTACGATGGTACGGCGAAATATTTGGGCCACAAAAATTTAGATTTCGAGAATAAAGTCATAGTTTTACAAGAAAAAAAGTCGTAATATTATGAGAATAAAGTCAGGAGTTTACGAAAAAAGAAAGTCGGAATATTATGAGAATAATGTCATAAGTTTATAAAGTATTAATTTTACACGCTATTTTCTTTTTTTCTCGTAAAGTTATGACTTTATTCTCGTAATATTACGACTTTTTTTCTCTTAAAGTTCTGACTTTATTCTTGTAATATTACGACTTTCTTGTAAAGTTATGACTTTTTCTCGTAAAGTTATGACTTTATTCTCGTTATATTATGACTTTTTTCTCGTAATATTATGACTTTATTCTCGGAAATCTCAGATGTTTTTTCCCTCAATGTGGCCCTAATACTCCGTAGTACATTTGCACTTTGGCCCTCACTGCATTAGACTTATATACTATATACTTAGACTATAAACTGTGTTATCTTCATCACAATGCTCAAATGTTTTGCGACTCCAGACAGATTTGTTATTTGTTTGTTTTTACCTAAAATGGCTCTTTTGATAGTAAAGGTTGCTGACCCCTGGCTTAGAGTAACGTAAAAGAAATATAATGGAAATAGCGAGACGGTGAAAGGTGGAGGAACCAGTGTAATTTCTGAGCCCTTGATTAATTAATATTAATTAATATATTAATAATTAATTAATATTAATTTACAAAATGCAAGCTAGTGTTAGTGTAAATAAATGGGGCCCTTTCCATTTGGGGCCTGGGGACAAAATGTGTGAATATCTGTATAATATGTGAATATACAGTGCATATATCTAACTTGTCCTCCAGATGGCAGCAGAGACATTTAGCAAGCCTGTCGGTTCCTTCTATAGTCTCTATTTCTATCTGACAACAAACCGCTCGGACAGAGATTTCCGTGCTCCACATAAGCAACTAAACAAAGTCTACTGGGAAAATGAGTTCAGTTCCTGCGTCGACAGAGCACCTTTCGTTGGCTTTTCGTACTACAAGTACTACATTTCCCGTCATGCACTGCCGGTCTTGTAGGAGCAGCCCCAGCTGGTTGCGTAGGTGCGCCTCCTCTCAAACTAACCGTTCAGCTGTTTCAAAAAAGCCGGTAGTTGATAACATGAATTCACCGGAAGTTGATCGGTTGTGCCTTCAAAATAAAACACGAGAGCGCTGATACTTTAGGAAATTATCAATAAAGTTATAATATTATAAAGTAGTAATTTTACGTGTTATTATTATTTCTCCTAAAGTTATGACTTTATTCTCGTAATATTACGACTTTATTCTCGTAAAGTTATGATTTTATTCTCGCAATATTACAACTTTTTTCTCGTAAAGTTATAACTTTATTCTCGTAACATTACGACTTTTTTCTCGTAAAGTTGACATTATTCTCGTAAAGTTATGACTTTATTCTCGTAAAGTTATGACTTTATTCTCGTTATATTACGACTTTTTCTCGTAAATTTATGACTTTTTTCTCGTAATATTATGACTTTATTCTCGTTATATTACAACGTTTTTTTTATTGTAAAGCTTTGACTGTATTCTCGTAATATTACGACTTTTTTCCTCGTAATATTATGACTTTATTCTCGTTAATTATCAACACACTATGTTTTCTCTCTTAAGTGTATTTCAGTTTTTATTTCAGCAAGTAAACAAAGCAACAATTATCCACAACCACGCTTGGTTCGAAGCATATTTCGTCCTATGCCAGTGACACGAGTTTTATTTTGAAAGTAAGAACCAGAAGTGGTACATCCTCTTTCTTGTCTCGTCAGTTGGTACTCTCCTGCTCCGGCGCAATTGCTCCAACAAGCCGGGGGGAGAGGTGAAGGAACCGCAGGACTCTGAACGATGGAGCACATTTAAGATATAACGACGAACTCCCCCCGTCGTAAGGGAACAGAGTCATCTACATGACCAAAGAAGCAACGAGAAACGTAAGCGTAACAATCATGCAGTTTAAATACAGACGAATTTAAGAGCAACCGCTTCAAGGTGACACCGCTTTGAAGACGCCCCAGCATCCTCCTCTTGTCGTCCCTTGGTTGATCCTCGTCCACCGGTACCGAGCACCATGTCCACCGTGGAAGAGCAGGGATACCCCGACGCGATGCTGTTGCTGAAGGCCGAGATCGAGCGTCTCTCCCGGGAGCTGAGTGAGACCACGAAGGAGAAGATCCAGGCGGCGGAGTACGGACTGGCGGTGCTGGAGGAGAAGCAGCAGCTCAAACAGCAGTACGATGACCTGGAGATTGAGTATGAGGTCGTCAGGCAGGAGGTCGACCAGCTGAAAGAGGTAGAATATAACATCATCTTGTCCATCAACCCCTAAAATCCTCACCTTATTATTTAATTGGGGAATAGGCTATACCCATTTGTTATATATATATCTATATCTATATCTATATATATCTATATCTATATATATATATATATATATATA
>CAKAOI010043368.1:0-47237 GCA_916701655.1 Sebastiscus albofasciatus | reverse complement strand
TTCTTGAAAAAAGTCAAAATATAGCATGTCGAAAAATTTCATGAAAAAGTAAAAATATAGCATGTCGAAAAATTTCATGAAAAAAAGTCAAAATATAGCATGTCGAAAAATTTCTTGAAAAAAGTCAAAATATAGCATATTGAAAAATTTCATGAAAAAAAGTCAAAATATAGCATATTGAAAAATTTCATGAAAAAAAGTCAAAATATAGCATGTCGAAAAATTTCATGAAAAAAAGTCAAAATACGGCATGTCGAAAAATTTCATGAAAAAAGTCAAAATATGGCATGTCAAAAAATTTCATGAAAAAAGTCAAAATATAGCATATCGAAAAATTTCATGAAAAAAAGTCAAAATATAGCATATCGAAAAATTTCATGAAAAAAAAGTCAAAATATAGCATGTCGAAAAATTTCTTGAAATAAGTCAAACTATAGCATGTCGAAAAATTTCATGAAAAAAGTCAAAATATGGCATGTCGAAAAAAGTCAAAATATGGCATGTCGAAAAATTTCATGAAAAAAGTCAAAATATAGCATGTCGAAAAATTTCATGAAAAAAGTCAAAATATAGCATATCGAAAAATTTCATGAAAAAAAAGTCAAAATATAGCATGTCGAAAAATTTCATGAAAAAAGTCAAAATATGGCATGTCGAAAAATTTCATGAAAAAAAGTCATTGTATAACATGTTGAAAAATCCATGAAAAAAAATCAGTATAGAATGTCGATAAATTTCATGAAAAAAAGTCAGTATAGTATGTCGAAAACTTTCATGAAAAAAGTCATGTCAAAAAGTTATTTGTAAAAAAGTTATAGTATAGCATGTCGAAAAATTTCATGAAAAAAGTCATTGTATAGTATGTAAAAAGATTTCATTAAAAAAATCATAGTATAGCGTGTTGAAAACTTTCATGAAAAAAAAAGTCATGTCAAAAAGTTATTTGAAAAAAAGTCGAAGTATAGTATGTAGAAAAAAAGTCCTAGTATAGTATGTCAAAAAAAAAAAGTTATAGAATGTCAAAATCTAAAAATGTCATAGTATAGTATGTCGAAAAAAAAGTCATAATGTAGTATGTAATTTTTTTTAAAACTCACGGTATAGTATGTAAAAAAAAATGACGAATAATGAAAAAAGTCATGGTCTAGTATGTGGAAAAAATAAGTCATAAAGTATATTGAAAAAATAAAAAAAGTTTTAGTATGTCAAAACATTTTTAAAAAAGGTCATAGTATAGTATGTCCAAAAAATAAAAAAAAAAGTCATAGTATAGTGTGTCGAAAGAAAGTCAGTATAGTATGTTGAAAAAAGTGATAAAAAAAGTCATAGCATATTATGTCGAAAATTGATTTTCCAGAGACTACTCTTTGAATCTCTGGACTACTGAACACACAAAACACAGAAGAGCTGGTGACTAGCAACCCACTTTAATCCCTATGAAATAAAATTTTCTTGATGATATCATTTGGATACATGAACACATCTGTGTCCCAACATTTCAGTTGTGGTGACAGAAAAAACAGAAATGAAAAAAAAAGGTATATGTGCGACATTTACAAATTTGATTCACAATACACAAGGCCTGCGGTATGTACAAGTTGACAGTGTTGGAAAACTCAGTCCATCAGTAGTTCAATGTCTCTGTAGCACCTCTGAAGCACAAAATGGTCACATCAGGGAAAAGAAAGATGTATTTGCTAGTACAAACTGAGTAATATGCCTGTGAAAATCTGTCAAAAATAAACTCATTATTTTAAATCGGCCTAGTTTGTGAATTCAATTCAGAAAATTAACATAGAAAGGATACAGTAATAGAAAAAACAGATATTATTAATATACAATATTGACTTATACATACAATTTAAACCAAGAAGAACCAAGAGAACAACATATTTCCAGATTTTAGGGTTCCTACATATACATATTTTCCAGACTTTCATCCTTTAAATTTACCTCACATAGTTTTGGCCAGTTGATGTGCTAATAGGAGAAAAGTGACCGTGAACAAAGATAGCACTCATTATGATGGACAATCTGTTTACAGGAGCAATATGACATCATAAGCAAAGGATATTCACGTTCCAATTACGACTGAGGAATCTTTCCGGGTTGTTCTATACTTCCTTAACTGTGTGAAGACTTGGATGATAAAACAAAATTCATTTTCCACATGTAGGAACCCTGAGACAGTTTCGGGTGTGAAAAGTGGAGCTGCCAAATGACAGTTTGAACGATGTCAATACATAAAGGTCTCATCTGTTAACTACCGTGACACATCTTCACAAAAAAATCAATGCATCCTGCAGACAATTCTACTAGAGTTTGCATTCAACATGTTTCTTCTATTACAAATAATTATTTCAATATTTGACTAAGACATTTAAATACTGAGTTCCCCCTACAATACGTTATTTTTTACCCCCATTCCCCCAGTTTAACTCTTGCAATTTGACAATAAAACACATTACTGAAAATATCCTGCAGATGGACAATGTGACACTTTAGTTCCACCAAACAGTTTCAAAGCCACGAGTGGCCGGATTGAAAAATAGATATTTTGTTGCTGGTCATTTGATTTTGAAAAAGAAAAAAGAAGAAGTGAAGTCCACCGGGGGCCTCGATGCTTAGAGGCCTTCGTAGTAATTAGCTTCCTGTACAAAAGAAAATGGGAGTGTGCTGTTACTGAATTAATGCAATGAGGTATGGAGTCGAAACCACCCAGAGACGTATTTATATTACGATGGGAGGGGAGAAGCACAGCAGCTGACCAAAAACGGAAAAACCCCAAAAGGCCTAAAAAACAACAAATAATAATAATAATAATAATATTAATGTTAAAAATAAAAAAGCTTTCTTTAGCTGCTGCTTCAGAGCACGCTAAAGCACCACTGCAAATACATTAACTCAAAAATAGAAAAGTAACATGCATTAAAAGAGTGCTTGTGTGTTTCTTTTTCGCTCCAGCCCTGAACTCTTAGAGCCGGTGGAGGAAATGTTTTTGTCCATTAATACAGCACTCAGTCGAATCCTTCTCCATTAGCTTACTTCCTATCGGCTCAGCCTCCGCTGGCTGAGTAATAATATAGTGGAGTTGGTTTTTTAATACAGGGGTCCGGGGCTACTGTCCTGAGTGAAATGTGAATGGAGGAGGCTCTCCATGTAGGAAACGTCGACTGAAAAAGGGGTCGACTGCGGAGTCAGCGTGGGGTCCGAAGCCAGGCACGACTCTGTTAGAGCGTCAGTGAGGGTGACGCTCGTGTCCATTGGGGTCTCAGCGTCCATCTGAATACCATTGGTTGAGGCAGGGCCATCGTGTGGGGTAGCGATGGGCTGGGGTAGAGGTTGTGAGGTCGGCAGTGTATGAATACTGTGATGTGCTGCTGCTGGTGCTGCTACCAGGGTTGTAGTTAGGGGGCAGGCCGGTTTTTGGGCCGTCTCCATGGGGGTTTCAGCGGGCTTGGCTGAGCCTGAGGGTAGGCAGCGCCGTTTGGCTGCTTGGGCTTCATCTGCTGACGAAACCTCCCCCTGTGGTACAGGTATAGCCTGAAAACAGACAGGTACAGACTTGAGCCAACGTTATACATTACGTATTAGTGTCCATGGGATGTAGACTACTTTCTGCTAACAATCCCACAATGCATTACTCTAGTTTTTATAGATGAGAAGAGCTGTAAGGTTACGAAGAAGTGTGAGGCTAATGTGTTGTACAATACAACATTCTAGGTAACTGTTAATTTACTGTTGGGGTAACTTGTGTATTTTTATTTTTACTCTTGAGAGACACTATGTAAATGTTAACAACTTGTTTCTTTCTGGCACAAAGTACAATAACTAATTGACAGCTTTTGTGAATCCAGTCTCCTTGTAATAATTCATTCACTAATTCATTTTTACGATATGTTTTGTATAACTTGTTTATGGTATCGGTTGCCAGTTACACAATTGCTTCCAATAAAGTCTTCAAAGGCCAACTGCTGCCTTCCAACTTTATTGGAAGCCTGTTTAGCTCACTGCATAGTTGTGAACCGACACACATGGTGAGGGCAGGAGATATAGTTCAACTGTTTTGTCCTTACTCTACAGTTGGGAGAGGAAAGGCCAGTCCATGGTTTCATATTTGAGCGAGAGAGACAGAGAGAGGGGAAGAGAAGGTCGACTATTGAACGCAATGTTTCTGTTAAGTTATTAATAACTCAGCCTTCTCAGAACACGGTTGTGTCATTTTTTAACCCACCTACCCAAACCCAAGATATTTTCAAGTGGGCTTACCCGAACCTGCCCGACCCACGCCATCACTATTCCACACAGACGACGTGATGTGTGTGTGGCTGTGATGTTACCATCATATTAATATTTGCATTTTGTGACAACAAATAGTCGATAAGAAACTCTAATGAACGCCTGAAATAATAAGCACTTGATACTTGGTTGAAAAATGTGCATAATACACATTTATGTCAGATTGCATGAATTTGCAAGAGTTAATATCAGTTGTGTGCAAAGAGTCTTCAAAATTGATTTGGGTTTTAAAAGTCAGCTCAGCCTTCTTCTGACACAAATATTCACAGAGAGCTTTGCTGGCATGTCAGTAGTATATCAGTGCACTTCTTTCTTACCAGAGATAAAACAGATATTTATTAAAACTAACAACCTACACACTTTGGCCGACGAACATGCCTTTTACCCTCTGTGGGCTGCAAAGCGTTGGTTGTTCTCTTGAATAAATAGTTGGTTTATCTACAACTACTTTAGTGTCATCTTATTGAACAATACAAGCTACAGTTGACCGGCCCTTTCTTATCGTTTGAATCTGCAACCAATTCTAACATCTACTGTCAACCAAGCCAAAAATCTGCCAAACCAAATGTCGTCTTCTTGTTTATTATTACAACATGTACGGTGTGTGAGCACAGAAGTAAGCAGAGTACTCACCAGTCTGGCTCTGACCCTCTTCGGCAGTTCCTGGTCCAGCTGATGGATCTCTGAGTGTTTTAGTATCAGCTGACTCTGATCCTGGAACTCCACCTGGGCAGATAACAAAATGTTGGATTAAGAAACTAACATTGCCATCGGGTTTGTCTCCCAAGAGCAGAGAGCACAGCTGGACATTTTTTTTTTTTTTAAATAATACATCGACAGAGCCTTTAGAAAGGTACCAAATAAAAGTATGGCTTTTCTTGAAAAAAATAATTATGGCTGTGAATGAATCAGTTTACATTTTTTGGCGGGTCCAAAATGAACGTTTTATTTATCTCTGTGGAAGATATCGAACGTTTGGTTCCCACTTCTAACAAGGCTTGTGAGTCACTAGTATAACAACGTTGGTATCTCTGGGTCGATAGTGTTGAAAAAACGGATAAATGCCTGAGATTGACGGTAAGTGCCTGGCAACCACTTGTTGTGAAGTAAAAGCAAAGGAACCTTGGGGGGAGAATGCGACATCTAGTGGTTGAATGTTATCAATAGCACCATTAAACAAGGTTACAAAGTGCTTTCCAGAAGAAAAAAAAGCAATACAACAACAATAGAATAAAATACAAACAACAGCAGGATCATAAAAACAAAAATACCAGAGGATAAAATAAAGTAAATATATATAGCATGGCCAGGGAGGGTTGATAAAACCCAGCAACATTTTAATCATCAACATTCCTTTAAAGGAAAAGTTTTAAGAAGGGATTTAAATGATGCTACTGATGTTGCGTGTCTGATTTCAGTAGGCAGAGCATTCCACAGTCTGGGGGATCTCCATTGTTCACATAGCAGAAGAAGGCACATCCGTCGGTAGTGAAGAAAAAGCTGAGCAAAAATACAAACTTGTGCCCAGAAAGTCACAGATGGGATCTCGGCCATACAAATGGTTCCATCAACAAGCATCAAAATGCCCTTGACCGCGGCACTGAACCCTGAAGCTGCTTCCTGACTGGACAAGAGCACCAGCTACGCGTTTTAAACGTAAAAATAAAAAAAGGGCACGGTCAGGGTTGTGGCACTGACACAGTGACCAGCTGGAGACTTGTTTTTAATTCATTGTAACAGAGCTCCTGGTCTCTAACAGGACTCTCAGTACTGCGGCCAGCGGGCTACACAGGGACATGAGGGCAGCGGAGAAAGATACGACACCGATTTACTTTCTGAAGAGGAACAAGAAATGAGTTTGTGATATGCCGTCTGAGGAAGCAAGAACAAAAACTAAACGTGTCCTTCTGAGCTCACCTGTATACTGAATGCAAATAAACACTGGACAGATGGTTCAGTACTTTACACATCAAAGTATTTAATTGATGTTTTTACGCAGAGAGAGAGACTTCATGAGCAAGACAGAGTTCAAAAGCTTGTTCAGCGACGGATTTTGTTTTTGATTTTGTAGTTTGGGTTAGAAGCAGCCTCCATAAACACTATCTACTACTCCCTGTTCTCTGAGTGTGTCAGAAAAACACTTACAGATGTGCTCACAAAACCAGCGTCACGGAAAAACTCTAAGATTAACAACCTCACTTAACCTCGTCTGCTAATGCATTCCTGCTTCTATGTAAGTGACTTTCAAGATGGCCTCCCCTGACACCGGTCCTAGAATCATCTTTTTCAATTCTGCATTTTCCACTCTGTAAGCACTCTGCATATTTTCCCCATAAATTCCCCAGCATGCATCAGTGATGCTAAATCCCACTTTATGTTTTAATGCCACACTGTATCAAAATGCTTCGCCATAATCTACGAGGGCAGCCGAGCTTTTCACGGGTCGATAAATACCAGAACCGGGAACCAAACCGGAGGGTGGCAAAGAAATTACACAGCGCACCCTGTTACCAAAAGTTCACAGGTTCAATCACATCAAGTCACTCTGCAGAAGAGCACCAGATGAAAAAAAGTAATTGATGCCGTTGCTCACAGAGTACTCGCTAAACAGCTCGTCCTGCACCGCATTTTAGTAAAACTGTATTTATTAGGGCTGTCAATAGATTAAAATATTTAATCGGGATTTATCACAAATTAATCACACGTTATTTTATCTGTTCAAAATGTACCTTGAAGAGAGATTTGTCAAGTATTTAATTATCTTATCAACATGGGAGTGGGCAAATATGCTGCTTTATGCAAATATATTCATACATTTATTATTGGAAATTAATTAACAACACAAAACAACAACAAATATTATCCAGGAACCCTCACAGGTACTGCATTTAGTATCAAAAATATGAGCAAATCACAACATGCCAAACTCAAGCCCTGCTGTCAGTGTGTCAGTGTGCTGACTTGACTTTAACTTGCCCCAAACTGCATGTGATTATCATAAAGTGGGCATGTCTGTAAAGGGGAGACTCGTGGGTACCCATAGAACCCATTTTCATTCTCATATCTTGAGGTCAGAGGTCAAGGGACCCCTTTGAAAATGGCCATGCCAGTTTTTCCTCTCCAAAATTTAGCGTAAGTTTGGAACTTTATTTATCCTCCTTTGCAACAAGCTAAAAATCACAAGTTGCGTTAAAGAAATTAGTGGCGTTAAAACAAATAATCTAGCTAATATCTAAGAGTTGTGATTTTCCTCACCTGGTAGAACTTATGGGTGTGCTGTCTGACAAAGGAAGCGTTGACGACCTGACCCTCGGGCGTGCTGACCACAATCAACTCCCCCACCTCAGGAGGACCGGTACGCAGGCAGTCGTGACTCTGAAGGAGGAAGGGGGAGGAAGAGAAACAGGTTGTAGACAAAGAGGAAGAAGATGGAGAGGAATAGAGTATGTGGAGGGGACGGAGAAAAGAATGGCAGAAAAATTACGATTAAGAGATCTCCATGTGTCATTTTACTAAACTCTTGTCTTTTAAACTGCAGATGAACCCCTGATTATTACAAGAAATTGACCTGAGGCAGCTAACAAACAGATTCATTATACAGAATAAAGAACATTTTGTAAAACGTTTGACAGGATTTCCCCGTTGTTCAATGAAGACGTTCCACTTTTACACAAGCAAACCATTTTAAAGTTTTCTTATTTTACAATATTATGTTACTTGATATAGTTCTTTCATATTTGTTTCACTCTTTACAAGTGAACATGTTATAACAGTTATGTGTGTAACATGTGGCAGTGAGTCATTAAAGGTTATTTAAATTCACATTTCGTCATTATATCTTCATTTGCACGCTCCAGCTATGAATTATATAACGTTGCTAGGATATTTCCTCCTGGCTTTAAAAGAAATGACTTATACGTGTTGAAGTTATTTCTATAAATTGTACATGGGTAGGTGTCTAACTAAGCACAAGAACACTCACTAATATGTTTTCTGGGTGCACGTTGTCACAGTATGAGCCGTCGTCAAAGTTGACCTCGTAGAACGTCTGCGTTGCCATGCCGATGATGGTGCAGTGGTAGTACCATCCGTCACTGTTGCGACCGATCACCCTCTGGCCCAGGTTCAGACTCGGCGGGCCTTTGGGTGCTGTCCGAGGCTGGAGGGAGAAAAACACAGACAGATCGTTTGAGGTTAAGAGAGGATCAGACCTATTTGTGTTCTCATCCGGCACACACTGCAATCATAGTCCTCTCTCTTCAAAATATATATATACGTAAGTCAGACTGGATATGTTCAAAACCCAAATAAGAAGAGGTACTCATGCTTGCATTAATACAAATAAGAGTGTTAATATGAATTCAGTTGTAAATAATACACATTCATGAGGGGAGGGGCTCTAAAATACATTCAAATCACGTACTCTGTGAAGAGAACCTTTCTGTGCTTCTTTGTGTTCTCAAGTGTTTCTACAGTCTAGAGCTGCAACGATTAGTTGTCAACTATTAAATTAATCACCACCTATTTTGATAATCAATTAATTAATCGGTTTGAGTAATTTTTTAAGAAAAAAAAAGTAAAACTTCTCTGATTCCAGCTTCTAAAATATGAATATGTATTGCGTATGAAATACGGACTTATTACCGTTCTGTGACATCGAGAGATACCATTTTTTTTCCCCTTTATTGTTCAGAGCATTTGATTTATTGATTGCTGTCGAATATAAAGAGAATTTCAACAATAAATGCTTCTTAAATAAGTTGCCTGTACTTGTCACATCTGAACATATTGAATGATGAACTTTTGTGGTTTTAATAAAAAAAAAAAGAAACACACTTCAACAGCTGAGTACTTCTCTTGATTTGCACTTACCTTCTGAGGGGCCCTTTTATGCCTTTGGCAGGTGACGTTCACCACATACGGCCAGTCGGCGGGCGTCATGACTACTCCGGCGAGTTGTGCGCAGGTGACGTGGAAGGAGGTGGCACAGTTCTCGTATGAGCACTGGATGCAGGCGCCGCGGTTCTGATTGGTAGACTCGCCATGGCAGAACACACACTTCTACAAGGAGAAACAGAAAACAAAGACTTTGGTTGGTGATTCAGGTTGCACACAAATGTCTCTATTGCATTCTCTTTCATGGCCATTCAAGGATCACAGGGATGGTATTATGGTCCTCTGGTTCAGACTGTTGCACATTATAAACAACTACCAGTTTCTTTGGCCCTCTTCAGACCTGGCATTAACATGCATCCTGAGTGATCGGATCACAAGTGGACAGCTTTAAGTATGTTTGTTCACACCTGGCATTAGAATGTGTCTCCAGTGACCACTTGTGATATCGGATCTCACTTCCCCGCTCTATATCCAAATAAACACGTAGTAAACACATGGCTAATACAACAGACGTTGTGACGTAATATTACAGGAATGTCAGTAGTAATATCCTAAAAAAAATAGTGATATTTGATTTTCTCCATATCGCCCAGCCCTAATAAGAACCGTGAGAGACTTAGAAAAGGTAAAAAGCAATGAGGAATTGCCAACATCTGCACAGAATGAGCATCAAATTGTTAAACAATCGCTGGATATTATCTAAAGAAAGTTTAGTACCTGACCTTTCTACAATTTACCCACAAAAAAAACATGTCACTCTTCCACTCAGGCACATATTCAAATTGTAGGGCATCTTCTGAAACGGTGGTGGAGGAATCAGGAGTGTAGTCATTTTCTCCTCTCTCACATCTTTGATTCTGTCTGGTACTCTAACAGGTTTCTACTCATTAAAAATATAATGGATGTTTTCAGCTTTGCACAGAACATGCTTGTGCAGTCATCAGTGTGGTGAGATTCTTGTCCAGCCTCCACTGAAAATGTCAACACTTTCTTAAAGAACAACTTGTTAATAACAGCTGCCTGCACCGCCACTATGACATTCAAAACAGGGTTTTTTCTATCTTTCTTTTATCCCCTGCATCCTTTTCGTCTTGCATCACTTGTTCAACTCCGACACTTGCACAATCAAACAAGGAATTTGCCATTCCCCCTTGGAGCACTTTCTTTTACAAATCCCCTTCATTCCATCCCCACATCCTGAGTGTGAAATTACCACCAGCCAACCAAATCTTTGCCTTTGGCCGGGAAACTGGCCTCGTCTCCACTGAGACACTTTGACGTGCCACCCTGCACACACAACCCCACAACATCCATTCATCATTTTCAATTCACTCTGAATCCTTCAACCCTCCGTGTCTAGCCACGTTTGTCTTTACATTTTCCTTCCCCATCCCTCATTTGCTCCCTCGATTCGGTTAAAATGGAGAGAACAAGAGAGATGGATGGAAAGCCGGTACGCACCAAGGAAAGAGAATAACAGTATGTGAAGGAATCATTTGGCCTGTCAAAGCGAGTTATCTTCTCAATACACCAGGGTGGGTGTGTTTCAGAAACATTATCTCCCTTCAAAAAGCCTAATGAAAACATTTATCTATTAAGAAATCACCTGCCAGGAAATAAAATTGATACAAGAAAGGTGGAATTATATGCGTTTAACTCATGACAACATGCTTCGATCTAACATACAGACCTATTACCCCAACCCGCTTTGACAGCTGCCTCGTCTTATGTGACTGGTATCTTTCTGTGTAGCTGGTTTTCTGTGATTATCTATCATCGCACACTTTATCTCCCCAATCCCTCACTCTCTCTCATCCTTCCTTCTTCACCCTCCTCAGTTTGACAAATCACACGGCGAGCAGCTGCAGCACATGGGCGATCAATAAAATGCTTTAATTCTTTATTAAACCTGCAGTGCGGAACTTTTGTCTCCCCCCTCTGGCAGTGAGAGTAATTAAACAAACGCTGTTGATGCGCGCTTATGACATATGGCTGCAGGTGAGTTCACCAAATCTGAAGTCTTCCCGTGCAAATAAGGACGCGTTTTGAATGGCACTGCACTTTTATGGCATTCTATGAATACTAGTCTGTCAAAAAGCAGCAACACGACATCCATGTCTGCTGTTATTCCCTTCTTTTCTTTCTGCGCTCTCCAACGAGGAAAAGTCACACCCATGGTGATCCGTGTTTGTCTTCTGCACCTGCGAGATTACATTCTCGTGAAAATGATATCTCAGGAACGCCTTGAGGGAATTTCCTCAAATTTGACACAAATGTCCATTTGGGACTCCAGGATGAACCAGTTGGAAGTGAAAGGTCAAGGTCACTGTGACCTCACAAAACACATTTTTGGCCATAACTCAAGAATTCATATGTTAATTGTGGCAATTTCACACAAATGTCTTCTAGGATAAAATGATGAAGTGATGACATTTTGGAAAGACATGGATGTAAACTGTAACTTGACTGGTTGGCGGAGACATACAACCACGAGGCGGTAATTCTAGTCTTTACTTTAATCCTCTCGAAAAACTTTTCTTGGACACTGTCAAGTAATTATGAAATCCCTCGTCCTCAATATGTAAACCCTCGACCCTGGAGTGAGCAGCCTTGAGCCCAAACAGAAGGTTCTAGGCGGCGTCGAGACCGTCGGGAGAGAACCAGAGCACGCTGTCGAGCATTCCCTCAGCCTTATCCGCATATTGAGCTAGGCCGTTCCAATGCAGATGAATAACAAATGGACTCTTGTGACACAGAGTACGTAATCCCTAATCAGTAGGACTTGATTAATTTTAGCAGGAAAGTGTTGAGATTTACTCGTTATTGGAGTAGGAATGATACATGATCATTTAAGTAGTTGTGATTAACATAAATGTGCATGTAACCAAGATCAGGCCTTAAGAATATGAAGTAACCAGAATGATTTATGGTCGAGATAAAGGACCTTTGGGATGTGAAATGACGACATGGGTGGCACTGTGTTACTATAGTGGCATAACTAAAAGGGAGTGCATAGATTATAGAAGTCAAAGTGATTTGTTATTTTGTTTTTGTAATCTATAGAATTAAAAAAGTGATTCATTAGTGTGTTATGGTAACATGTAGGAGGTTGAGGAGGTAAAAGCTAAAACTCAGGACCTGTAAAGCATAAAGAGGATGACTGATGGCTGAAAGAAGAAGTGACTAAACGGCCTAGACAGGTCCAGAGAATGAGTTGAGTAATGATGTTAAAATGACCATTGTATGGGGAGGAGAGAGGGGAAAGAAGAGTGTGTGCACAAAGGAGCCGCACACCGTTTGACAATAAGTTGCACATGGACATCTGAGTTGGAACTATTAAACCTACGGACAAAGTAGAATCGGGGCACTTCTTCTCATTCACAATCTCTGAGCCAGTCTGGACTACCCATCAGGATGGATCACACCTTAAAAAATTTAGCTGGATAGTGTCTGGTTAAGCTAGATTCTACAGAGACAGGATCAAGCTCACAAAAGGAGTTTCTGACAACAAGGGTCTTCAGTAACACGGAAAGAAAATAGGAGATTGTGATACACAACGGAGGATTTGCCCTTTCCACCACCAACTAGAGATCACAGATTCAATTGTCAGGATTCCTCAGCTTGAGCTGCCAACACAGGTTGGAAGCCAGCTTCGAGGATGGTGTTGATTTTGGACAAAAATCACACCTTTCTTAGAGGCCACGCAGCAACCCCCCGCCCCCCTCTCTCTCTTCCATCAAACGGACATTCAATTGAATAGGTTACACCATCCGCCTTTTTATTATAATCAGTATATCTGGATTACGAATCATTATTATACCCAATCTAATATTGAACTAATTATATTTGAATCATCATTTGAGCTGTTTGCTTTAGCTCTGCCTAATTCTACAATACAAATATGATTTGTAATTAAAGCACAAACTGTGGACATTGGAATCATTACTTCTTAAGAACTGTGGTCCTTAAGGTACCGCGTGCGTAACATCATAAAGAAGAGTTTTCTGCAAAAGGTTTTCCTAGCCAGTGACTGCTAACCAATCCTAGAGGATTTGTAAGCTCTGAACATCATCCTAGCACCTTTCCAAGTGCACAGATCACCGAGGAGTGCTGCTGTTAACGGGCGTGGCTGGTGTCAACGCCTGGCTCCTGGGTTATTCAGCCAGGCCTCAACCCAGCTGCAGCGGGGTTGGCGTCATGTGGGCAGTGAGAAGCTAGGCGAATCTCCTCGCCACCAGTTTAAACAGGCTACTGAGTTATAACCTGCAGGAAAAGCAGCTCTCAACAGAGCCGTGCTGCGTGATATTTCAACCTTTTGAAAGAAACCGCACTTATCGTACGCCCTTTTATGCATTTAAGCCTCCATCTATAGCATTTTAAAATGTCTGATTTAGGCCCTGTCCTCCAGTAGCATAAAGAACATTGAACACCACTGCACACTAAATCTCTGAAGTAAAATGCAAACTCCAAAATTATAACAGGAGCTAATAATAACTGATAAAATCCATGTCATTGTTTTGGTTTGTGTTTTGTTGCATGTAACGGGAGAACTGGCCTGGATAGGTGGAAAACAGTTTTTAAGATCATATGATGATTTATTTAAGCCGCTTGCTTTTCCCAGCTTGAGGCTGTTTTCTTACAAGAACAGAAATCGCATTGCCTCTAGGTGCGAGATGCAACACTACCTTTGGGGAAGGTACATTTTTGAGGAATGCACAGTGTTACTGTGGCGGAGATATTCTGAAACAACTAAGACGATAGCAGCTTGTGTGAAATCTCTCCGTCCCTGAAAACCGAATGTTCAAAGATGGAGGGAAAACACAGATTGCTGAACACGGTGCAATATTAACTGGTTTCCAAGGGTGCGTGTTCACATTTGATCAGCCCAGTCATCCGAATCATTAGACCGCGGAGCTTCTTCTCATGGCCTTTTAAGAAGAGACGGAGGAGGAAACCTGCTTTGACAGCACTCGGATGCAAATGTCACCCAGCTTGTCTTTGATAGATTATTCAGAGAGAAGGGGAGGGAGAGAGGAGACATTATTTGTAGATTTGTTATAATGCACCAGCAAGCACTGCCGTTGACTGTGAAGTGGGATCATGAGACTGGGAAGGAGGGATGGAGAGAAAGAAGGGAGGGAGGGGAAGGGAAGAGTTGTGTTCAAAGACGTGGCAGCAATGGGGAAATTGCCTCCCACCCACGGGATCAATGCAGTTCATTTGGCGCAGTGAGAAATGACAGCTGATTATTCAGCCATTCCTCATAGCACATATGTTTTACCCCATGTCCTCCACAGCTTGCAAAAACACGATCTATCCATCCACCAGGGAAGGAGGGGGGTAACGGAGAGGGGGACAGATACAGAAGCAGTGTGGACAAAATGTGGGAAAAGGCCGTCGGATTGAGGAAAGGAGATCAGGGAGGAAGAGAGAATTCCATAATGCTGAGACAAGACAAAGAAAATTAAACGGCGGCAGTGAGTAAGTTAGGTTCGTCAAAGAGAGGAGGATGAAGATTGTGACTGTAAAGATGGTCTTGCTTTGGTTTAAATCCCTGCCTGTCTGACATCACACTATACCATTAGAGATGAATAAACTTTTGCTTGGTCTCTGCCTGAACTTACCAGATTCTTGCGTGTTTCTGGAACGGCACTGACGTCCACCGGCTCCCTCTCGATGGCGTTGACGAAGCGGGCTTCAGGTACAGCGATGGCACAGATGACATGGACCCACCTGGTTATAGAGAGAGATACCAATGAGATTGTACAATCACCTAAAAACTAGTGACCCCTTGGCATACCATCACATAGCCCTAATCTGCCAAGAGTTAAAGCCAAAGAAAAGTCCCCTCAGCCAGCTGGTCCTGATGCCCTGTTCAGAGAAACTAACATACCCCAAACAGCATCGGTACCACAACACCAACCCAATCAAATCAAACTAAATTATTACCTAACAAAAGTATTTCATATACCGGAAGGAAACAACTAAAACGCAGAAAAAATTAAAACGTTATCTGACCCTAAAAACAGACTTTACATTGCAAATGATCTGACCACAGTAAAACAAAATCCTAAATGAAGAAAAGCTTAGATTATGTGCCAGAGGAGGAGAGACTCTGCTCCCAGTGTATCAGGAAAAATGAGTTAGAACTTCACTTCATGCCCTAAATACTACCAGGCTCTGAAAAATTAACATCGCCCAATAAAATAAAAATACACCCTGAATTTGAAAACATAAAAGACAGAGAAACTCCCATATTTACTTGGGGAAATGCCTAAAACGTGAGATGATTGAATTACTGTCAATTCATGTGTGTTCTGCATTTTCTGTGCTTGCTATACAAAATCCGTTCCAAAAGCAATGTACAGAACTAGGCTGAATTTGTTGGGAAATATTTAATCGTAACCTACATATAGAGTATTTTGAAGCAGAAATCAGAAATCCTGAGGGAATTAAAAGTCAATAAAATTTAAATTATATTTATAATGTTTAATTGTTTACTGGGGAATGACGTTTTAAAATGTCTGAAGAGGTTTTGCACACGTGGAAAAATGGCATATGCTTATGCTACTAACCGGTTGTCTGTGGTTGTCTTCAAAGCTCCTCCCCTCAAGTTACAGAGACAACACTCCTGAAAAACAGAAAGCAAATGAGAATAAAGTTTAGGCAGTGATGGAAATACAGATCTTCTGAGCTCCATACCTTGGCCAATTCGGTCTTTTCCTAGGCAATACCTTGGCTTGGTTTTGCAATAGCTGCTGGGGTACATAATCTACTATCCATCCATCTACCTAACAACCTACCTACCTACCTAGCTATCTATCTGTCTATAACAATCTTTAGAACAGCAGATTTTAGTAGAAAACATGAAGAAATAGAGGCTGCAGATCCAGTCGACTCTGAGTGTTTGATACTTGGAAGTCCTGGAGATGTTCAAACTGCTTTTCTAGACTTGTGTTTTTTTGTTTTTCTACTCACCACAGTCCAGGCTCTTGTTGCACACCTGGAGCACATCCAGGGTTCACTGACGGATTCTGGCTTTATACCGTAACAACCTATAAGAGAGGAGAGATTAATGGCTTCACATACCTTTACTATAACATTTTGCATTTAATGTTTCCAAAGCACCTTCTAGATGAATTAATTTTCAGTAAGGATGGCCTCCATGGTAATTTGAGCCAAGCTCTACCATTAATATCTATCGAATGCTTCCGTTTTTTATAATTGCGATGCACTTGACACCAAACCTGCTTGTTAACCATTTTGCTAGCACCTAACTTGCACAATCTTCTCGTCACTATCTCCAACTTGAGCTTCTAAATCAAACAGCTTGTATGTTTATGTCACACCTAGACAGGTCTGAATGATTTTTAGTTGAATGTCCACTCCAAAACAATGAGGAGCAAAGAAATGGAGCACAGAGCTTGTGTTTTTGACAGGAGTTCTTTCTGCTTCATGTCCTCTTATCAATAGCAGCGCTGCTTGCCCAGCTGAGTTCAGCTTATCCAGTCTGGATCATTAATGAACTGGCCTTTTTGAAGGTGCACTCCAGCTTTAGGACTAATAAGAACCCAGGAGGTTTGGTGTTACTGACTGAGCACATGTCCATACTGTAACTCATCGGCTTGCATGTGCTGCCTGACATCCCCATGCAGACATTTAAAAAAAACGCTTTTATTCATTATTATTTTTTTTGTTAAGTCTAAATACGAAATGTTACAAATTGGCAATGAGAAGTAGAGTCAAGCACAGAGATTCCAGAGCTCCTTGGCTCATACACAAAGTTAACAAGCTGCCTGTCCTTTCACGCTTTGCTTTGACAGAAGCCATATTCCCTCAAAAGGCGACTTTCTTTGTGAGAAATGGTTAAGCGCGCAGAGCAGAGTAAATAAGAGCCGGGGTGGTTTATGGTGTGCTGCCTTCAGAGAGGTCTTTGCGTTGCTTGAGCAGCCTCTTGGCTAGTTTAACCAGAGTCGAGGAGAGTTAAACAAGGAAGCCTCGCTGAGCGCGGCAACAGGGGGACTGAGCAGACAGATTGTTGCACTGCTGTAGTGGAGTCTCATCTTCTGTGCTTCCTATTTTTCCAACACTATTCTCAGGAGTGCAGAGATAAAATAAAGTAAAAAGAGTGGTGAAATGCCCAGTAGAGTCTGTCTGTAGAGCTTGTCAGTCTGTGCATGGGCTTGTAGCCCATAGTGTTATAAATCAAACGCTGCAGTGTGTCCAGAGCTGAGAGTCTCCCAGTTGAACAGAATCAAACATGACTTTTCTACAACAATAAACAGAAAGCACAGAACATTTCCTAATTTTTAAAATCCACTAAATATTGTTCAGCAAAAGTCCTGCTATTGTAGTTTAATTGTATGTTTGCAGCGGTAGCTATCCTCTTAATAGTTTGATTTTTTAAACTTATTTCATTGATTAATAAAAAAATTAAAAAAAGATTTGACAGCAAAAATGTCAAAATGCAGATTTCAACCAACTTCTAACAGCCTTTAAAACCTGAGGCTGCTCTCAGTGACTGTACTCACACTTCTTGAGGTGTAAAATCAGTGTAAAATTTGTAATCAAACTGTCTTTGCTAGAAAGCTTTCTGCAACTGCAAGAGTGTTGACTTTTCATTAACAGCATATCTGTTCTGCTTAGGTTTATTTTTAGTGCTCATCCAAAAAAAATACTTAGATATGCACGGGAAAGCCTTTTTAACTGCTACAGCTGCTCCCAGGTGTTATTACTCCAACGCAAACCAGGCTGAACACATTACATTTGGTCCCAGTGTTCATACTCAAATACAGCCAGCATCCTTTCTTGTTGTATTGAGGGTTTTATACTTACTGGCATGAGCCTGCATGTGGCAAGATGTACAGCAGAGCAGAGGGCTGGTTCCATCCTCTCCAATGTGATAGTTGGTGGGTGGAGGCTCGGTGTTGCCGGCACCAACGCTGAAGCACATCTCTGGGACCAGGGGACGAGTCAGACGGGGTGGGGAGGCACGCTGGGTGTCGACAAAAGCGTCTTTGTGTGGCTGGAAAGGCCAGAGGGAAGAAGATAATACCGTTAGTGGATTGGACTCATGTTGATTACTTGTCAGCCGTCACAATGGTTGGGATGAATGGAGAGAGGACGGAGTTCAAAAACATTCCTTTCTTTGCTTTTATGGCCTGTAATTGTTGTAATTTGTAGGTCTGAGAGCTAACAATACCGTTACAGTACAGTTCTGTTTCACAACTGAAAACACTACAATAGAATAAAGCTCATTTGTGTATAAAAAAGAAAACAAACATTCTGTGGGTCCATAAAATCAGTCTCCCGTTCATTGACTATGGAGCAGCTCCAGAATTTATACCCTATGACATCACAAGTTTGAGACTTGGCTTACGACTACGGCTTTGAGAGAGAGAAGCTCATGTTCACAAATGTTGATTGAACTTTACTAGGCCATGGAAATAACATATTGAAATTCTTAATTTTGGTGGTGTTCCCCTTTAAGGCCCAGACACACACACATCAAAGGACTAGCAGCGACGGGCCGACCGATACGTCGCCTCACATAGCCTTAGTCTTGGCCAAAAAGCTGCACTCGAACACACCGCAAAGACTACAGCCAACAACCAACTACCTCGTACGTTCTGCGCCTGCGTGAGAGGAAATAACTCTCCGTACCAACATGTAGCGGTAGTCTGAATTTGTCATTCAAAAAGTGAAACCGGAAGACCGAGGACTGCAGATATACAAGCCATTGTTATGACGCGTACATGAAACAAAGCGGCCCGTTTTCACACCACCCTCACTAGCCACTTCATTTCATTCCAGATGACCATGTCGTAGTGAAAATATCTGTGTATTTGAATGATCAGATGAGGTGAAGATGAAAACTGAGAAGAGTCTTCTGTGTTTTTCCTCTTGACTTTACTTGTTTGCTTGCTTTCCTCACTTTCGTTTCTCTTCTCGTGCACTGATTCGTTTAAGCTGAACAGCCAATCGGAGTGATTTCTCTAACCGACGGGCCCTGCCGCTGATTGAAACATGCTGAATCGACCAAAAAGCCTTTGACACGGGCAGACTAGAATAGACAGTGCACACCGCAAAAACTAGGCCGACAGACGCTCCGTCAGCTTGGTGTGTCAGGACCTTTACACCTAAACTGTTGCTACTCAAACTGCTGACGGACCAACATCACTAATAATGCTGTTAACCTGCTGAACTGTTACACCTACTGATTTTCACTACCATTACTCCTTCACAGACACATATGTGCTTCAGCTGCAGTGTGTGGCTGTACCTTTGTGTAGGGACAGAAGAGTAAACAGATAGCACAGTGTGGTGGGATTGCTGCCACTGCAATATTGAAGGCCTTCTCCGCCAGGAAGTTGGGCGAGTGATTCTGCCACAGGTGCTCCTGTTTCTTCATGTCGCTGTCCAGCGGCATGGGGGGGGACAGCTCTGTGGGTAAAAAAAATGAAATGCGTTAATGATGTGCTGCTCCGAAAGAAGACATCCACAATATGAAGTGACCTGAAGGAGATGTTGGAAGAGTCATTATTGGTAATGATCTTATTTTTCTCTGAAGTGCATGTGAAGCATTTTTGGAAAAGCACAAGGATGTTTTTAAGAAGAAAGTCCTCGCCAAGAGACACAAATAGCACATTCTGTTCCAGACAATAACAACACCACTTCTGATATAATTGGCTGATGAACACAAATAGTACAGGCATCAACAACTTGCTGTTGTGGGTCTGGAATCAATTTTGCAGTGAAGCCCCCTGAAGCTACTGAGCCAGACCGTTTGTTAAACCTGGACAGAAGGCAGGAAGAGCTCTTCACAAGCCTGCCATTTAACTCCCTCTTTTCTCCCTTCATCAGCCCTCTCTTTCTCCTTGTTCCTCATCCACCCTTCTGAAGGACATGCCCCGAGCCGGGTCCCCCGCTGCCGATGTAAAGTGACTTTGAAAGCAGGTAATTGGGAGTCATGATCCCCGGATCAATAAGTGTCAGTCAGAAAATGAAAAGAAAAAGACAGAAGGGAGGGGAGGGGGAAAAAGGCCTTGCAGTCTTGATTTCATTATCCCCACAGGGAGCTTTAGTCCAGTTTGTTTTTCTTTCTCTAGATCAATAATCAAAACAAAAATGGTGTCTTGTTCATTTTAAGTGCGGTGATGAAGAGGACAATGAGAGGAATGAATAATGAGGGGGACAGCAGGAAAAAGAGGATAGATGGCGATAGATGAATAATGGGCAGTGTCGGGTTTCAACTGATATGGTCATGTCTTTGGTAGAGAATAATCACCATCTTTGAATGCAACTGTTTTCATGGGAGTTATTATACTGTTATAATTCACTTGTCAAGGAGAAATTAAACAGCACCCGACGTGCAGATTTTTAAAATTCTTGTAAGTGGGTTATCAACTCATTAAAGAAGGATGACTCTCCTTTAAACTTTTCCACTATTAAATTCTCATAGAAATGCAGTTGATTTTAAAATAAGAATATATTTACAATAAAATAAACTCATAGTTAAATAACTGTGCAATGACAGACACGCACCTTTGTCGCTGGCCAGGTCTTGTTTGAGGATGGACAGAGGGGAGCGCTTGGGTGGCTTGCTGAGGGGGTGACGGCGACTCTTTTTTACCTCTGTTGGCATCTTCACCTTGGAGTAGCATGCCTGAAAAAACACAAGATTGTTTTATATGATCTTATTTTTACATTTCAGTGTTTTCAACCTGGCAATATACAGCAGCAAATAAATAAGATATTGTCAATATATTAAAAAGTTCATATTAATTTAGTAAATGTATTGTTTTGCTGTAGACAAATACTTCATTTAAATGTTAAATTAGTACAGCTGTAATGTTCTTGTGTTTTTTTCTAAATGTAGACTAATTTGTTATGCAACATAACATCATACATCAGATTTTTTTTGTGGATTTAATGCATATTTTGCTGTGCTATTAATTTACCTGCAACTGTGGCAGAAAACTGATTAAAGGTTCAACTCTATTTTCAGATCAGCCAGCTACTTTTCTATTTCTGCAGTAAAATACAACTGTGGCTTGAGATTAATAAAGGTGCGCTGCCCTGTTGGACACAATCACTTGTTACAACTCAAAAGACAAATCAAATTAACTTAAAGTTGAACAATCTAACCTGAGTTGCACTCACATCCAGCTTGTTGTCTGCGGGGATGTCACTCTGTCTTGGAGTGAGAAGGTTCCCCGCCTCTGGATGACTTAACATGGCGTTCTTTGAAGTCTTGATGCTGGAGGTAGCAAACTGCTGAAATACTTCCTCAAACCCAGTGATGCTGTTGATATTTGACACCTTCTTTGGCTTTTTCGGCTTCTTTTTCTCCGTGTCCTCTGTCAGGATCTGTGGTTTGGCCTCGGGTTCTTGTACTGGCAAAGAGAAATGGGGAGGAGGGAAACTTCAGGAGGGTAGTGATGGCTGTCGTGGCAAACAGAAAACCTGTTGTGTCTAGGTAGGGTGAGATGAATAGCAATTAAATACTCCAAAGGATTATTTATCGTTTGCAAGAGCCTCCATGTACGGCCGGGGAAGACGCACAAGACTGAATAGAAATTGGTTACATTACAGCTTATACTTGAATGTGATTGTTTGTTACAAACAGGTGCATTGTCATCAACAAGGTCAGAACACAAACTACAGCTCTCCTGGTCCAGGATGCTGTTTCTCATAACACTCTCTCTCCTCCTCGCTCCAGGCGAGCAAGGCCGCTCTCTGCTCCCCCGCCTTTACGTGCCCCTGTCTTTACCATCTGGCAACAGTTGTCATGCACTTCATATGCAAATTGGATACTTTACACAGACATACAGGTCTAATTGCCACAGACACAGTGAGAGAGAAGCCTAATACTTCTCCAGGCTTTCATCCTTACCCGATGCCATTACAGTTTCACTACAGTCACTCTTGTGTTATACTTCATTATGTTTTGGCAGCTACAAGCACATGAGCATTTAAAATAACAATTCCCGTAACAGTAGTGATTGCTCATTAAAAGAACTTTGAGGAAGTTGAAAAGATGATATACAGCATGATGTACTGGGATTGTTAATGGAGTGGAGACTGAACTGAGACATGGGCTTCGTCCAAAATCGCATACTATGCACTACATACCCAATATCGTTGAACATACTTTTGTGAGATTAAACAGTAGTATGTATCTTTTCGTATGCACTGAGCTGTAATTCCCATCGTCACTTCCTGAGAGCCTCCTTGTCGGTTGGAGACTTGTCATCATGGCAACCCGTGCCAACCTCGTGACCAAAATGTCAGATTGTGAGAATCAAAGACTGAACTAATTTGAAAAACATATACACCTAGAAAAGGGAAATTGTATACTTACACTTCAATTGAAGCGTTATTGATGTTACAGAGCTGTCCATCAACGTCTATTATGAACGTTGTCGTCGTAGTGTCCAGTGTTGCATACTCTAATATTTCACCGCAAATAGTATGCAATTTGTGTACTATTGGTTTCTTACTAAGGTTTCGGACATACTAAAATATCTCACATACTGTTTTAGCGTACTAAATACCATGTTAGTATGGAATTTCACACGCAACCATGATCAGATTTGAATTTGTAGGGTTCTATCTTGAATGTTTGAGCCGAGTTATCCAGATGTCGTGCTGCAGAGAGTTCGAGAGAATGTGCAGAAACACATCTAATTCAAAATAAAGTAACTATGTTGGTTTTGATCATGTCCTGGAATAAATCCTCTTATCTTCCTGTTTCATGTGTTTACACAAACAAACTGCAATCTCTTACTGCTCATATCGTCCTCACCCTCTACAGCTGGAGCCTCTGCTGCTTTAGCAGCGGCCTCGGCAGCCTCCTGTTCTTCACGCTCCATGGCCTCCAGGGTCAGCATTGCCTCTTTGGCTAGGCGCTCCTCTCTCTCCTGCCTCCGCTGGGCCTCACGCTCCTCCACCTGACGCTGGTACTCGGCAGCATTCAGCTCAATGCCTTCCTCCGCCAGCACCTTGACCTCCTCCAGCTTTAGACGACGGACCTGCTTCATCTTCTGCATGGCCCTGGGGTGGTGCACAAAGACCGGAAAATTATTAAATTCATATAATGTATATAAAATGTATCTATTTTAGAGCAAAATAAGCCATAAATATGAGAAACTAAACACCTTTCAAATGCATTCAAATCTGCAGATTTGTATATGCATATCCATGTGCAACATGGAACACCTCCAAATTAAAGGGAAACTTTGCCGATTTTCAACAAGCTGTGTATCATTACAATGTGGATAGTATATGCAAATGAACAATGTTTGACTTCCCTCCATGTTGCCAGCACCCAAAGCTCCCCGCTCATTCGCCATTTGGCTCTAAGGCTGTTGTTCGAACTACAGTATGTAATATGTTGTATGCCCACATTTTTTTGTCGAACAGCCGCCGTAGAGCCAGCAAAAGCCCGCTGGATGACGCAACCTTTGCTGGCAAATGAGCGGGGAGCTCTGGGTGCTGGCAACATGGAGGGAAGTTAAACATATACTACCCACACTGTAATGATACAAAGCTGGTTAAAAATCAGCAAAGTTTCCATTTAAGGCAATTCATGCATTTTGACCTCTCACCTTCGCAGGACATTTGCTCGGTGGTTTACACGATGCTCCCTCCAGCGCTCTAGTTCGGGGCTGTTGAGCACAGTGGCCTTGAGGTGGTCCAACACCGTGATGTCTTTGCCCTGCTTCCACATATCGTAGCGATCTGGCTGCAGGCAGCGCACAAACACGTCCATGGAGATCTTCACCATGTCTTTACGACAGGTACACTGGAGAAAAACAAACAAAGAAGGACGAGATGACTGTATGTAAAGAGTAGAGGTAGGGCATGAAGCAAACTCTATGTTCCACCATAAACAAACAAGCCTACTCCTCCACAGTGGTAGAATACTTTACGTTCGTCTATATATGGAGCAGGTGCTACAGATGATACTTTTACTGATGAAGAATCCCAAAAGAAAAGAATGGAAGAGGATGGTAAAGAATCGCGTCACAACCGAAATCACATTTTACAAAGAGATGGTTCTTGAACAGAAATTTTATGTATTTACATAAAAAATGTGTGGTGTTTTATAATTAATACATAATTAGATTCATATTTATGACAAGTGTGTTATGCCAAGAGCGTGTCTTTATTCTTCCCGCTGAAGAGGTTTTACTGTTTGCAATGTGAACATTATTAGTATGCTCCAATTCTTGAAATATCATGTATGCAAATCACATTAATTATAATATATTCAACATAATTTGATTTCACCCTAATAACATCTGCAATGTGGAGTGAGATACAATAGCAAAGCTAACTTTCTGCAGCCTGTGTATAGGATTGACAACCGTATTTACTAATGATAGTGCTTTTTGAATGATATTGTACATATTACAGCAGTGTGGAGTGAGAAGAGCCCCGTGTGTGAGCAAGTCAATAGAATTAGAATCGTTAGCTAATCCGAGCCTAGCACGACACCTGTAACCATAAAGACAAGACTTGAAGGAATGTGGTGTTGTGTGCATGGTAAATGTGGCAATGTGCAAATAGTTCAGAGGTAAATGAGACTAATAGCTGCATCCTATAACCCATCACATCTCAAAGTGCCTCCATAAGCCCTCACAATTATGCGTCAATGAATCATTTTGCTGACTAGAGAAGGGAGGAGCTGTGAAATGAAACCACAGTTCTGAATATAATGGCAGGTACAGCAGAGAGAAGTTTGGGAATAAAGGAAACAAAAGGAGGGAGATGAAACAAACAAAGATGGGGGAGGAGAGAGAGAGTGATATAAAGTGATATTTTCTTTTGTGCCTTGCTTACTGCGTTACATTCTGGCCCTATTATTTCATGAGCTGTACTGAGAGCCTTATGTTCAATTACTGGAAACACAGCGGCTCACCCTCCCCAGCAAAACAATATCCAGCCTACATCTCATCTAGTCGCCACTTGACAGACGGAAACATTAAAATATGGTGTCAGGTTGAGGGTGTTGGAGCGGAAAGTGGGAGAGCAGAGGGGGGGGCAAGTGAGCATGGTACAGCTGATTGTTACCATCATGAAACCTTTAGTGAAAACAGCAACATGCCAGGAAACTACAAACACAAAAGAACACAAGACAAATATCGCTCTTACACTGATTGTACCCGGAAAATGTGCTATTTCCATTTGTAAAAAGGATATAAAGGCTCATTTTATCTTTATGAATCTATTAAGAGGTTATGGAGATTGTTGCCATCCTCAAGGGCCAGACGAGTTACACTTTATTATCATATAAAAACTTAATTAGAGGAGGGAAACAGATTTGGAGATGCACAAGATCTGGGAAAACAAAAACTCGCCCTGAGGCAGGCAGTCAATGAGCCCTGAAGTATACTTGGGCTACTAATGAAGCTAAATTGTTGGAGCCGCAGAAGGCCTACAGCCTGGGGACTCTCTATGGATTAGTGGACACAGTAGATGTGCCAAGTACTAATGACAAAACAGGGTTTTACTCTGACCTGTCTGACCCGACCCACAGTGGCTGGGAAAATCTGATTATCCCAAATTCTTTATGCTTGCTTTGATCACATCACTGATAAGGACAGAAATAACCAGAAAAATAATCCTAAGAATGAAGAATAATTGGAGATATAATTCAAAATAGTTAAGATGCAAAATGCAGAACACACTGCACAGCAGGGATGTATATCATCCAGCTGCTCATGCTGTTAAAACCGACTGTGAGATGGGACAGAAACGTATCTGAAACCTTAGCTGCTCGTGTCTGTCTAAAAGATTGCTTGTTGTGAAAAAAATGCTAACCAATAGTGATACGCCCAACCTACAACCCACGGGTCGGGCGGGTTCGGTTCAGTCCTTAGTTCTCCTGACAACTGTGTAGAGCTGCACCGATTAATCGAGTAATCGATTAGTTGTCAACTATTAAATTAGCGCCAACGATTTTTATAGTCGATTAATCGGTTTTATCGATAATTTTTTAAAAGAAAATAAAGTCAGAGTTCTCTGATTCCAGCTTCTTAAATGTGATTATTTTCTGGTTTCTTTACTCCTCTATGCCAGTAAACTGAATATCTTTGAGTTGTGGACAAAACATTAGAGGACATCATCTTGGGCTTTGGGAAACGCTAATTGACATTTTTCACCAACTAATCGAGAAAAATAATCGACAGATTAATCGAAAATAACAATAATCGTTAGTTGCAGCCCTACAATTGTGCAACTATAATGCATAAAGGTGGCGGTTTGCGGGTCGGGTTTGGATGGTTGATTAACACGTTTCTTTGCGGGTTGGGCAGTGCGGATTGGGTCGGATGGGTGCGGATATTAAAATACCTGTGCATCACTACTAAGTTTAAATAATTACTAAATTGCTTTAATTTTTCCCACCCTCCTACTTATTTATTTCTCTTTATCTCCTAATATACACCCCCATTCAACAACAGCTGCTTAATATGCTGAATAGAAAGGGGGAGATTTAAGTAATGTAGAAATGTTAATTAGTAAGTAGTGTACGGCTTTCACAACTGTAGACTATAACTGTGTGAATAACAAACAGTATATAAAGCACAGTATTGTTGCATCTGTGGAGTTCATGTTTATGTTGCACCAAGTTTTATGTTGTAAATGTCAGCAATATATTTCTACTGTGATGAAACAGTGCCCACTAATCTCACTGTGTGGCCAGAAGTCTCTGTCTCTGTCCTTCATTACAATATGGCTGCCATCTAATGGCAGCGCATGGTGGCTGGGTAGACTGGGTATCAAATAGCTTGCCTTGAAACTGAAGCGGCAAATAATCATCTTTTTATGGTCTTTTATAAAATTATATAAAAATAGTTTGCTGGAAAACATATTGAACATTTGAGTTTTTCTGTGGACACAACTTGTCCTTGGCTCCATGCAGTGTTTGCTAAAAGAACAACTATAGTCTTTTATCTGTTTAATAATGCAGTAAGCCTAAAGAATGCATCTTGTTTATTGGTTATCATGGACATAGGTTGCACATAAATAAAGTCTAATAAAAACCCAGCATGTCCAATCACAGCATGTCTGGGTTCGCCAAAACAAGTCTGCAAACGAATATAAAAAAAGACAGAGTGAGTCCTCTGCGATTCACTTTCGGGATGAAAAAGTGATGTGATTTAGTCGGGGAACAGGGAGGATGATTTCTGCTCCTCTCCCAGACAGAAAAATCACAGCGGACGCCTGAAGGAACAGCAGCAAAGTGTGACTGAGCACCAAACGAACGGAGAGAGGCTTTCATTGAGAATACTACAGACCCGGAACACAGCAACATAATGGTGCAGCAGACATAACTATTTTTGGAAATAATCTGTAAGGTATTTTCTTTGTCATCTTCAGTCGGCTCATTGCTGAGCTGTTTTCCAACAAACTTGCCAAAAAAATACATGTACAGTATGTAACTCAGTGTGGCTGTTAGTGGAGTGGCTTTCATTTGTTTTCTGTGGCAAGTTATTTTCCTGTTACCGTTTACTGACAATCTTTTGGCATCTATTGTGAACATGATTTTATGTGGACGGATATTGTAATGATGCTTGGTACATCATTTTTTGATTTGGTATAAACTGATCCCTACAATAGTCAATTTGAGTCAATAGCCCGGTCACTTTGAAGTAATCTTGAGTGTTGAGCCCCTGAATTACTTACAAAACGAAAATGGCTAATACCTAATGCATATTCAGGAAGGTTGAGGAGAAGGTTAATTAAGACTGCAATGTCTGAAATAATAGAAGTATAAGTAGATGCTCACACAGCACGCAGGGAGTGCTGACAGTAGGGCCTGCTTTGACTGCAGGTGTGTGTTCGCTTGGTAAGTCAGACAGATGGGTCAGCAGTTGGGGAGCTTGTATTTAAGAAGACTGAGACATGAAGCACGCCCAAGCGCACTCTCTCCGTCTCTTTGTCGTGTGCTGGCAGCCCCCGAACGGTGACAAATTCGATCCCTAGCCCCATCATTCACTGTCCTGTTTGGTGCTGACAGAATAGGGCTCGGTGGGGAGAGGGCGGGAGAGGGAGGATAGACAGCCAAACGAGTTAACAGATGACTGCTTGAGCTTAAGACAGAGAGAGAAAGATCGGGGGACTTAGAAAGACCAAGAGAGAATGAGAGACTATTGTTGCCAGGAAAGTGGCTGGCGTAGGCTAGCTATATATAACTACTGTATGTACAAAAACAAATTACTGAAGACATAACTGCCCAGTTTCTCACTGAAAAGGCAGTGCAATCTTTTAAAGACTCTACATATGAGTACATCACTTAAAGCTAACCTATGTAACTTTTGCTATTTAGCTGTCAGACATGGTAAAATTACAGCATAATGGTAAATGGACTAACAGGTAAACAAGCTTGCATAAGCTACTGCTTGCAAAACCCCCAGGTGTATTGAACAGACCAAGGCTGCATTTCATTGCTTAGAAAATTCACTTTTCCTTCGTAAGAAGAAGAAAGGGTTATTTCTTCTTTTGAAAGTTGCCTGGTCTCACTTTAAGGGCTGAGCTGTACGGGACTGATCTATTCAATTCAATTCGATGTTTATATACTATATACATTATATAAAGAATTTTAATTCCTGTTTAACTTTAAAGATTTTTTTGTTGATTTATTATTTTTATAATAAATAATTAACTTAATTTATATCTATGTATTCATTTGTTATGTTTTGTTTTACAGCGTTAGGAAAGCGATGATTAAGTCAAGCCTGATGTTGCCTGACACATAAAATACTGATCCCAGTCACTTCCACACAGTGAGGCATAAAGCTTATTAATTAAACACTGGTATCGGATCGGTACTCGGTATCGACCGATACCCAAAGCCCAGGTATCGCTATTGGTATCGGGACTGAAAAAGTCGGATCGGTGCATCCTTACTTTCAAGGCCTTTAAACAGGTGGTCCAATTTATGTAGTCAAGACCTCCAGGCATTTGGAATTAAATATCAAGAAGGACTCCAGTCAATAAATTGACATTTTCAACAGACCAATTGACTATCTAGATGTGTCTGTAGTAACGGTTCCTAAATATACTCTTGAGAACTAAAACCGTGGGCCAAAAAAGCCACTTTAAGTTGCTGAGTTGGCAAATGTTGCCGCCTTCAGATAACGAGCACATACAGGGGGGCCACAGCGAGCCAAAAAAACAGATCATTTAGTCTGATTTGTTTTTCACTATTAGTTTTTAGTATGTTGGCCAAGAAAAAGGCTTTGGCTAGTGCCAAAAAAATCCAAATGGTTCAAGACATTTATATTACTTTAAGGGCCCACTTACTAATGAGGATGAAAAGAAATAAGATAAAGTTAGGGAGAGTAAAAATCTCACAGGTCATGTGCCATTTTTGACTCACGTGAAAGGGCATCGAGCCTATCTAGTTACTCAATGATTCATGAGTGAGGGAGTCTGAATGGGTTCAAGGTCTCGTTCTAGGACATGCAGTATGACTGCTGTTGGGACTGAATTTAAGCAGCACTGGTTACGGGACACTCTCTGTAACCACCGAGCTACCACACCACCCCAAGAGAATGAAATAGTCTGTGGGAGAGACGAAGAGGAAAAGGTGGACAGGCAGAAAGAGCCTGTCTCATTGGGCCAAGAAGTTCTCCTTCATATTCATCTGACTGTGTGTGGTGCAGCGCTGACGATTTGTCGACTCGGATTAGCAGTGCAGCGTGGAACCGCTCTTCTTTATCACACTGAGACAAGTGTAGTGGGGATACTCCCTTGAGCACTGGGCTGGGTGGAAGGAAGACTGCTGGAGCCTGGACTAGTGGTTCTTAAATTACAAGTGGCCACATGGGTAAAGTAGGAAGGCTGAAAATGAGAAAGAGGGAGAAGGGAGGGAGATGTAGTTCTGCAAACTGGCACCTCATAAATCTGACATGAAGCCAAAGAGAGAAAAAGCAGGGAAAAGGGACTCACACACATATATGTGAACACACACACACACACACACACACACACACACACACACACACACACACACACAAGGATAGAGAGGGGGAACTCAACAGGAAAATGAAGTGGAATGTGTAGAAAAGAGACAAGGGGAGGAGGTTCTTCCAGAGGACATTGTAGTTGGGCTCCCGTCTACAACCAACCCGTGCCCTGTCAATTTCATGCTCAGCAGCCCACAGGCAAGGAGGCAGCTTGCGTCAATGGAAGGATGCGGGGGTACGGTTAGTGTCGGTAACAGATGGTATGCAGCAGAGAACCAGACGCTGCTTTTATATTTCGATATGATCTATTCCTTCACTCCTTCATTCCTTCAGAGAACCAAACAGCCGAAGCAGGAAGGCTGCAAAGTCGCTGCTGAATCACACATCGGATCAAACCTCTTCAAGTGGAGTGTCTACAATTTGCCCGCAGGATGTTTGTGTGATGATGACGATGACATTGGTGGAGATTTAGGTGTAGGTTTCCTTATGTTTTCTTTCACTTCAAGCTTTCAAGACCCAAACATGTACAATTTCCAATAATATCTGAGACTTACTGTTAACCCTTTTAACTCTGCAATGGAAATGGTCCACCAGAGCCTACATTGGTATTTTTGCTTAATGTGATGTCATTTCTTGGAGTATCTTAAAATTCGCTTCATATCCCTAAAACCTGTACAACCTACGCTAAAAGGTTATATAGGTAAATAAACCATAATAATTGACAAAAGTATTGAAACTGTGTCATAAATAATAATAAAAAAACAAATACAAAAATCTAAATGTAGAAACATGAACAAAATATGTCTTAACACTCCATAAGTTATTTGAACTTTGAGATATGATCATTTTAATGAGCAGAACAAGTGCAAAGACCTTTTGATAATTTTGTCACGTGACGTGCGGAACATAATGACGTCATCACGAGAGCACAACGTGATGACGTGAAAGACAGAAGCCTTAGCTTTCTGCTGCAAAAAGAATGAATGCTCCAGCTCTTATGGTTTTTATTTTAGATTGATTGAAACAGGATCATGCAAACAGTGATCTCCTGTGACGGGTCCGTTTTTAAAGGTTAATTGTCCAGATTGTACTATGTGAAATTTAGCAGTGTTATCTCTTTTTACAGTTACACTGACTTCATCTCATTGCTGCAGAACTGAATATGTGCCCTGTTAGTGTGTCTTGTCTTACCTGGGTAGCCATTTTGCCGTAATCCACCCAGCGCAGGGTGGCAAAGTTTGTGGACTCTGCGCAGTTGAAGCCATGGTTGAAGCCAGCATGGTAGCCATAAGGAAAGGTGACCATAAACTCCCCTTCATTCTGAGTTATCTGTTCATAGAGAGAGAAGAAAACAGAAAGATTTACAAATCTTAATCATGTTACAATTCTTAAAAAAATAAAAATAAAAAACAAAAGCTTAATGTGTGCATGTGTACAAATTATAATTACAAATGTTATGTGAAACTAATTACAACTAAATTCCCATTAAATGTGTCGGAAGATGAAGAAAATCCCCGGCTGCAATTAATCCACTGCAGCGCCAAGTCCAATGAAGACAACTAAGCATCTCATAAACTAGCTGGCTAAATATAAACTAATTAAGTTTCTCATCAAGGACACTATTAAACTTCTTTTTAATTAGTTTGAGAGACAAAACTTGTTTCCCAAGTTTTTGTCCAGTCATTATAAATATGGTCGTTTCTTGAAATGTTTGACGTTCTTTATTCAACATTTTATTTTGTAAAGGTGTTTCTTTAGTGGCAACGATCATGTGAAAACATTTTACACAGAATACATTATTTAACCTTTTGTTTTGTTTAAAGGAACAGTGTGTAGCATTTATGGGGCTCTATTGGCAGAAATAGAATATAATACTAATCACTGTCTTTTGTGTATAATCACCTGAAAATAAGAATTGTGTTTTCATTACCATAGAAGGAGATGTTTATATCTAGAGCAGGTCCTCTTCATGGAGCCGGCAGCCATGTTTCTACAGTAGCCCAGAAAGGACAAACCAAACACTGGCTCTACATAGGGCCATTTGTGTTTGCACGTTTTCACGTCAGCCACCTTCGTTCTCCTACATGTTTGGTGCACAGGAGAAGTTTGAGTTGGTTGCAATCTGCAACCTCACCTCTAGATGCCACCAAATTCTACACACTGTACGTTTAAGTTTTGAACAAGTGATTTTACTTTAAAGAAATTGTAATTAAAAGTAACTTTTAACTGTGTTTAACTACCCTGTCTTTATTAAGTAGAAATTTTGCATATCATCTGAATGTTGTAATTTACTCACTTAGTCCTGTAATGTGTGTCTGAGTGCTGAAATGATCAGTGCTTTATGGGTAAGCTACCCACTTTTGCTTTAATTATTTCTGATGTATTGTTTTACACCATTATTACTTGCAGCTGTGACTTCCAATTTTCTGACAATTAAAGTATTATCTGATGTAATCCTAAAATGTATTCTATAAATACTCATGAGTCTCACATCCACTACAATTGCCATTGAGGTTTTAGGAGGTTTTAGGAGTTCAGCTCCTCAGAAACAACTTTTCTCTAAACTTTTCTGACTCGCGAGCAAAATTAATTCAGCCTAACATGACTGCTGCTCCAAGGGTTGAGTGTCTTCCCGTGAGCTCAGTGTTATTCTGAGAATATTTGAAAATGTGAGGACAAGTTAAGCACATTCTTTTTTTAATGTGTTGCCCCAAAACTTAAGCCCTATATGTCTGGCTGTGGATCGCAACTTCTTTGTGAAGCCTGGATCCAGGCATTCAACAGACACATCAAGCCAGACAAGGTGACAGGCATGCGGGGAGAAACCGGGGCAGAGGCTCAGAGTGGGAGACAAACTTCCTCAACTAAAGGCAGTGGTTCAGATATCAAACATCCCTTTTTTTCTCTTGCAAGAACGCAAGAAGGTGGTTTTATTTTTACACATGAATCGAGAGAGGTACTGTAGGTGTGTAACGAGTAACATGTTCGCTGTGATAATGACGTCCTGAGGGGGGAGTGAAGAGATCAATGGGGTGAGGGGAACCCTCTGCTGACAGTAGAGAACTTTGTACGCCTGCTCTGTGCAAGTTTTTTATTTTATTTTGCAGTGCCCTGGTAAAAAATTGTATTTCCTACTGAATAGAACAAAAACAGAAAGAATGCCAATCAATTTCCTATGACAGACACAACCGAAGATCATTACTCATACTGCATCATTAGTGCAGCATGTAGCAGTTGTGACATTTGCGTCAAAGCTGAGTCACTAACCTCCCTTGCGTTGTCATTTGCCATTCAAAATAAGCCCACCTCTTCTTACACAAGACCCACAAATGTTATCGGACACCAGGCAGTAAGGGATACATAACTTCACTTCCTCCTTCAGACATTGGATATTTCAGTGTCTTCGCCACGTCTCAGAGGATACTTCTTTTATAGTTAGATGATGCTGCTACAGCGCCACCTATTAGCCAAGTGGCACTATATCTCCCTACACATTTCCACCTAAAGTTTGAGGGCCAACTATCGCAAAACTGTATGGAACATCAAGAATCCAAAAACTTTTTCCAGCTTGAGTCAGAGATGTTCCGTACCAAATTTGGTGACGATTGCTCAAAATTTGTAGTAGTAGCAAAAAATCTGATGCAAATGGGCGTGGCTTATATGGATAGATTTGTCTGGACCCCTAAAATCCAGGGAAAAGATGTTGTTTGGAATTTTGTTTCTGAGACTTACTGTTCAAAAGGTAACAGGCTAAAATGTAAAGTTCATTGTTCGCCACCATCTGGCCAAAATGCACCACCTTCGACACTGCAGTCTCTCGGGTCCTGAGCAGTACACCCGCCAAAGTGTGAATAATATGTGAATAACACATAGAAAGACAGAGAGATTCCTTGCTTTATAGTTAGATGTGGAGCACCTTGGAAGACGACTGGCTACAGCGCATGCCATATAACCGCAACGTCCAGGCTCGATTCATTTGTTGCATGTTATACCCCTCTCTCTCTCTTTCGCCCCCATTTCTACACTCTCCTCTGTCAAATAAAGGCAAAAATGTCCCCCAAAAATTGCATTTATGTATTGTTAAAGTGAATAGAATTATCCGGTGGGGCCTATGCACTGTGAATTCAAGTTAATGGTAGATTTTAGTCACTTGACATAGAAATATTAGAGTCCTGCGACCAGGGGATAATAATAGTTTTCTTCATTGGAGAGTTAAGCTAGACACTTGAGTTAGCAGAGAGAGTGGGCAGAACGTTGAATGATGGGTGACGCCGTGTCAACCCATTTTCAAAAAGGTAGGCAAGTGGCTCTACCTTTATGCACACATCATGACCGTTATTCAATACGGGCTGCAGTAAAGATATAGAAGCTTCTAACGAGTGTCTCCTGTACTCAGATCAAAATGAACTGGATTTTCTCATAAATGTCCTTTTATGTCATGCAACAAGGACCACTCAGCACTCACCCTGTCAAAGGGAATGCCATATTTCTTCAGGATGGAGGGAGATATCAGCGTCATCTTGTGGCGAAGGAAGGCGTCACAGCCTTGGGAGCTGCCAGGGAAGAAGCCTGCAGGGGGTGACAGCAAACACGGGATATTTAACATAGTTCACTGACCATCCAGATAGATTATCAAATTATTTGATAAAACCATGAAAAAACAACATCAATATCAGAAGCTCTATGACAACAAACATTGTGTAGCCATATGTGCAGTATACCTGCCTTTCTTTGCATCATATTCTGTGAATTCCTACACATGGCAACATTCAAAGCATATCTACAAATACATGTTGTAATGCATGACTTGATCACCGGCAAAAAGTGTTTGCTTGCTTCAAATCAAATTAAACAACAAGGGTCAAAAATGTTAGAGGAACTTCTTTGTGGTGTCTATGTGAGGTATCGTGTTGTGACGGCTGGTGAATCTTCAGCAGAAAAAGGGGGGATGTTCAGTCATTTCAAGGTTATCAGTAAAGAGCGGACACCGGTGCAGCAGTTGGTCCTGAAAGCCTTTAATTATCATAATCATTCCCTGGTCCCACAATCCCCTGATGTTACGATGCCCATCCCCATGGTAGGTGTTGCAGCAATTACACACTGCAGGCATTATCACTTACTGCTGAACTTTGATCAATGTTTCGCTCCGATAGATTGTTAGAAAAAAATGATTATACTCATTCTGCTGTCAAAAGCTATAACGCACCAATAATCTGCTTATATTTGGTTCCCGGTACAGCATTCAAGAGAGGACTGTCCACGGTTATTAAATGCATGAATTGGGAAACAATCACTAGTGCTGCTGCTGCACCTCACTCTGATACTGTCGATGTTAAGCAAAAAGCCACAAGAGGCCGTGATAGTGATATTACATCAGCTAGGGGGCGCTGCTAGGAACGACACAGAGCACTTTAGCCTAGTAGTAGCATAATCATTGGATCTTTAGACTGTCAGCCTCTACACTACAACTTAGATTCAATATATTTACATGCACACCAACACAAAAAACAGAATACTTGTGTAAAAATTCACTTAAAAACTATAATAAAAATGTACTCAGGGTAAATATACAAAAAAAAAAGATGGCTGTGTGTCATTTAAAGGCAGAAAGTCACGGGACATGTTTACATGCGTTTTGTTGATGATTACATTTAAAACTTCAGTTAAATGTCGATGATCAGTAATCAGATTTGCACCAGTGGGCAACTCCGGGGTAATGCCAATGCGGAAGAGCCTTAAACTTGCCAGCATGGGCGGCTAAATGTGTTTTGATTTGTAATGTTCCCAATACATCTAATGGAAGATATTAGAAAACGGTTTAGTGACAGGATGCTGCTTTAAGAGAGTGTTTTGGCGGTTTTGGAAGAGGGCTTAGTTGGCAGGTAAATATTTAAAGAATGCCACATAAGCTTTGCCAATTAAACAGATTTCTGCAGCGTAGATGTAGCTGTGTTTACTGTATTATTGTTAATCCCACAACCTGGAAAAGGAAATCCGGTTTCCCGTTGACATGGGCGTGAATTCATTTATTGCCCAAAGAGTGAAATAATCACATTACGGTATTGCATGTCGATGCATGGTTTGTGTGCCTACAGGTTGGATTTCAGGGGGATCTCTGCTGGATTGCATTATGGCACAAAGAAAGACTATAGTACAAAACTGGGGCTGGGTGCCGTCACTTCCAAAAATATTTATCATATTCAGCACGACCAAAGAGAAAACATTGCCTGAAGAAGATCTACTTTGCGATGCCAGACAATTGTGTGTATAAATATTGCACTATTAATTTTAATTTTAAGAAGCAGCAGCACTAACAAGATTGGAAGACAGAGGCTACCAAATGTCTTAACCGTGGTCTCATTTATTTAGTTATAATTAATCCCAAAACAATATAATGAGGTTTTAAACTGCTGTGCTTAAATTGTTGATGTCTATGCCCACAAGGTCACTCGCAAATACATATCTGCATCTTTATTAAAAAATATTCAAATTGTATATTGTGCAAATGTAGGATTGCAACAACTACTTCTACAAATACATAAGCAAAAGCACACTTGCATAGCTGCTGAAACACAGCAATGTTACTTTCTGTGTTACAAAACAACTACCCCACTTCCCTAAAAACACAGACTGCTTTGAGATCATAATATACCCCTCTGACATTTTGGGTTTTCAAAGCCCCATCTCTCTCTCTCTAAAACAAAGGCTCACTTTTGCTCTTGGAGACAGAGAGACTCAGACGGCCTCGGCATAATCAAAAGAAAGAATTTCTCCTCCATCGCTCACTCTCCCGCTCTTTACTGTCTGTACCCGCCAGTGCCTCAAAGGGGGGTCCATCCAAGCCTCCACCCAGTTAAACTTTAATGTGGCTGACAGTATAATCGGCACCCATTTCATCCTTCATTTTCACTGCATTGTTTCAGCCTCTGTTCCACTCTACAAAGCAAGAGAGGGAGAGAGGGCCTCTATTCTCTCATCGCCTGCCTGCTTGTTGGAGCTGATAAAAGGTGAATAATGTGCCGAGAGAGCCCGGGTATTAATCCCCATTAAAATGCAGCTGGCTCTCTGAGCTCTCCGCGGGGTAATATTAACTTAAAGGCTTCATTCTGTCCTTTTGAGTTTGAAAATTAAGTTCCTGCCTCCAACCCTGCTGCACCCTCCCCTCCCATCCCGCCACACCCACCCAAAAAGTCTGAAATAATGCAGGGATGAAGAGCGATAACAGCAATGGCTGTCGCTGTGTCAAATGTTTGGAGAGGAGTTTTCAAGTAACAAGACCATTGTCCCAGCCCCATTAGGCATTCCTACTACACCCATAACTGCCTTTTTAGGACGTCGTAAACAGTTGGCTACCTGTGCTGACGATGGCTTTGATAGGTCAGTGGGTGCTTGTTAAATAACGTTGGCATTGCTTTCCTCCCACTGCCAGCTGCTTAGATGAGAGGAGAGAGGAAGGCTGCAATCTGACTGTGACTGAGAGCTCAATGCCCACATGAAGAGTGATCAGAAATGTCTACAGTGTGTATTTTAAGGTTGGGGATTCGATATCTATGAATCCAGTTTTGAATCCACTATCAAATCAGAACCCTTTTGAATCGCTTATTAAATATATTAAAGCTGCAGTAGGCAGAATGTTTTTGGCATCATTGGGCGACAGGAGACTTTGTTCAATCACAGGTCATTTCAGAGAGAGAGCGTTCCTATTAGCTGTTCATTCAACGGAGGCAGCTGTCAATCACTTGCAAACTCCGATCAAACGGTCAAACTAAGCAGCGCTGATCAAATATGAATCAATATTCTGGTACTGTAATGCCTATTTCTCGCCTCAAATGTTTTCAGAAACATCTTGTAGTGTACTGTTTAGCTGTAAAATGAGAAAGTTTGCTCCGGCTGGTGGGCGGTGCTTTGTATTTCCTCAACTGATCTCAACATGGCTGCCAGGTCACAAACTTTGTCATTTTAGAACTAAACAGAACACTACAAGATGTTTCTGGGAATATTTTATGTAAGAAATAGACATTACAGTGACAGAATATTGATTCATATTTGATCAACGCTGCCTAGTTTGACCGTTTGGTCGGAGTTGGCGAGTGATTGACAGCTGCTCAGAAACGGCAGGCTCCAGCTCGGCTCTGATTGGTTGTAAACTCAACGTTAAACAAATCTACTTTGCACTTCAGCTCCTGAGGAAATGTTAGCTTCACTGACTCAAGCTACTTTTTACGATTACCAGAGGTCCAGATTCAGAACTATACGCTTGATACGCTTACAATAATAATAATATGAAATGCTCGTCTCAACCAGCTAGAGAAGACTCACCGCGCTTATTGTCGTGTTACACTGCAATACTGAAATGATAGACAGGGTACTTCAGAGCAGCATCAATGCAGCTGACAATGCATGACTGGAAGTTAAAATCTGCTTGAGGTCAGCGCACAGCACTTTGGATGTTTATGGCCATTTAACAACAACTGTTAGGTGATTTATCAACAAAGACTTTTTTTGTGCCCGGTGATTTAAATTGCCAATATAATAGGCCTTTTTCAAAGCAGACATTTGACTTGCCATCATAGGAAAAGAAGAAGTAGAAGTAATAACACTAACTGTGGCTCCCTCCCATTTAGATGGGCCAGTAAGTCAACGTGAACAACACGAGGGCTGCGGACCTGAAACAACTAAATAGAAAGCAGCCATCATTACTGTTATCACTGTCCGCTGTGAAATTGCTCTACTTTATCCAATGCTGTGGTTCTTTTTAATACAGATATTTGTAGGGTTTCCACCAGGTATTTAACTGAAGTGTGAATTAGACACTGATTAGAGGGTCAGGGTCAAAGGAAATGGGGCTCTCTCACTGTGTTTAGCGTAACATAGGTGTAACTAACAACATGGATAGTGGCTGCATGCCTTTGTTTGTTAAGGCCATGACACACCAAGCCGACGGTCGGAAGTCAGACAGTTTGGGTTCGTCAGTGAGCGTCCATCCGCCTAGTTTTTGCAGTGTATACCGCACCGTTGGCTCTAGGCTGCCAGTGTCTGGCTATATACTATATACATTACACTGTAAATTATCTGTATTATTACCTGTCAAAAGTCCCATATTGTGCATTACATATTCCAGCCACTACAGTACAAAAGAATGATAGCAAGTGACAGGGGCTATGTATTGGGGATTATTGATTTGTTCTCCGCTCATCACAACAACAAGGACAAACGGTGTGTCTATTTAATGTAGTTTGGATTGGGGCGACTCTCCGTCATCAGCCCCACATCTTAAACCTCACTCTGAGCAACTTGCAATACACAAGTTAATCCTCATTGATTAAAAAACAGGGGATAGGAGGAGGAGGAGAACATGAGTGGTGGTAATAAAAAGAGAGAGGCACAAGGAGAAATCTTATGTCAACGAGAGAGAGGGGTAGGCGGTTGAAGAAACACTTTGCAGAGTGGTTAAAGACTAATTCATTTCAGGCACTATTTATCTGAGTCACACACGATTTTCAGAATTTGAGACCCTCAAGTCAGAACCAACTCTAACTATCAGGACAGAAATGTAACGTTTAAAGTAGAGGTCGACAGATTAAATCGGTCTGGCCAAGTAATCAGGCGCCGATAAGACGTTTTACAAACTATCGTTCTATCGGGCCACTTTTGCTGAAAATAGAGTCTGTAAGAGACTCTGGAGACAGAAGGTTTTGAAGGGACAGACAAAGCACTGTGCTTATCAAAGACACCTGGTAATGTAGTGTTCACACTATGAATGACAATACATTGTTGCTGAGCTGTCATTGAGGTGTTGCTCAAGCACTCGTTGACGTAGTTACAGTATGTCATTAAATTGCACTAGGAACTGGCAAACGGCAATTTTTTTAGATGGAACGGTACCGAGTGAAACAAAAACATAGTTGGTTGACACTTTACCGCGTCATTGGAGCGCTGAAAAAAGTTGACACCAGCTCAACTTTATTTGTAGTGAGTGAAAATGAGTTGTTGCTGTGTCACTCATAGTGTGAACGCAGGTTAAGGGTGAGAATAAGGGATGTGCGTGACACACGTCTCCATGTACAAGTACTTTCTTCTGAAACCTTTTTCTCTGTCTCTTCCCAGCCTGGCGAGGTGGAAGATCCGCATTTGCAAACGTTAGCCTTGTTTATTGCAATAAAACTCAGAAAGACAGATACTCTCTGTGAATTCATGCATTATATTTTATTAAGAGGAAGTTTCCCACCACAATGAGCTTTGTAGGTTTCCTCCTACTCATTCTGCAGAACACAGTTGATACCGCTGGCTTCAGTTCAAGCAGCCTCTCCTCCAAATTTAGCATCCACAGCCCTGCTGATCTTTTTAGTACAAGTGAATGCACCCACTAAGTGCTTCAAGCTGCTCTTCCTTCTCAGGCTCCATTTTAGCACCGCCAGGTGACAAAGAAATCAATGTTTTTGTATGTGGTGTGAAAGTGGGACATCAAAGTTTCTCACCCGCTGAATACATGCAAAAGATTTTTCAACGTGTGGCCCACAGCGTGCACCGCACTGTTACAAGAAACCTGCCGAAAGGTTATTCATTGTGAGTGGTAAAGTGTTCTTAACAGTGTTGTGCATGTTGCGCTTAAGAGGAATGAGGAAACTGAAAAGTGCTACTTTACTTTCTATTCTCCCGTGCAAGGGAGAAACAGTAAATGTGCTTTGAATGTGTGCTAGTGTGTATTCTGTGCATGTGTTAAGTGTGTAGCATGATTTCATGGGGTGTGTTGAACAGTCTGAAGCACTTGCTCCTTCACTAAGAAAGCCCAGGCAGGGTGAGAGAGGAGTAAAATAAACAGAAACAGATGGCTTTGAAATGAAAGCATCATCGGGGCCTTACCTTGTGCCAGCCTCTCCAGCCTCTTGCCATGCTCAGGTGGGATGGCATACCTGCAGACAGAGGGGGAAAGAGGAGATCAGTTTAGTGGAAGGCTGTCTTTTTACCAGAAGGACACAATTTTGACATCTGCAGCAACATCAAAAACAAGTTGTACCGTACCATTTTCTCTAACCTGTTCCTTTGCTTCAATATTCTTGTCAAGTAAAATACAAAACTCCCTCTTTTCCTATTATTTCTTTCATGAACTTCTCACATATATTTAACATGTTCTCTCAGATATTCTCATTTTAGAATGACTATATTTTTACATCTTTGTCCTATAAACTCCTTGGGTTCTTTCTGCCCCCCAGCTGGTGATCTACAAGGATGATTTATCCAGTCGAATCGCAACTTTAGAGATTATTATTTTGATTATAGGATTTTGCAAGTAAAATAGAAGTCAAAAATGGAGACGGTCGTATTCAAGATATCATGACACCACTATTTTCTTTAACAACCTGTAATGGTACTGAATAAAATAGAAGCCACACTGAGAAATACTTGTAAGTCTTCTCATAAATGTGTTCACCTTGAGCAAAGAATTTGGGCCTTATGACTAAACATAATCAGAAAGGTACGGAGACAAGAGGAAAATGGCAAGACACTTGAAGAAAATAACAGAAAAGAAATCAAAGTTTCCGTCACAGTCTGAGCACAAACACAGCACAGGCACAGTCCAAAGACATGTGGTCATGTGTGCAATGCTAGCTATCTACAGCTAACATCTGCACAATTGGTACATTGACTGTTTTGAGGGGAAAAAACACGGGATGCAAAATCACTCAAGCGATCAAATAGTTAACTCTGAATATAACTTAAGCATTAAAGCTGACACAATAGTATCAATCACTAAATGCTGCCCTTGATAACAGCGTTGTCTAGATACTTTAAAAAAGTTATAATTTGAAGGGGAGAAGAAAGGGAGAAGTGGTGAAAACGATTAAATGGCCGGTGAAGGGCAGGACCAGGAGAAATTACTGTTTTGGGAGTGCTGGGTTATTTCACCGCCCTCAGCACTCACCATTTTAAGAAATTAAATTACCCATGACGTACACCTCAACACCCCTTCCTCCCCTTCTCTCCCATGCATACATCATGAAAACCAATCATTATTCTTATCAGTGTTTGGGGGATCGGCGGTAAGTTTGCTATCATGTTGCTTTGATCTGTTAGATTGTTTTAATCTACTCTAGTTTGTCTTTGTCCATTACTGCTTTGTTTTAAAACTGTAAATTGCAAATTAGCAATTAAGACACCCTCTTTTAGTGTTTAATCATATTTTAGTTTTTTTTTCCTATTTCAGCTTTGCTTGTTTTATTACTATTCAAATACAGTAGAGCCTCTGTGGCACTGGTTCTGAGTTGCTCCACGGGTAGAGCAAGGTACTAACACTACTAGGGCTGGGTATCAGTACATGATGCCTTTAAGGTATCGACTGAAATAACCCAGTACCAAGTAGTACCGAAACTTCTCCGGTCAAACAATACCTGCAATTGATCCTTGCTGTGCCCAGATCTTGAAAAAAAAAGACTATTTGTCAGAGCATGTAAGCGGAGTGGAGTGAGAGCGAGCGGGGGAGTGTGAGCGGAAAGATTTTGGATGGAGCGCAGAGCCGATTTTTTCAAAAGTTGGAGCATCAGCTTGTCTTTCGTTTAAATTTTGCTCCGGTACTGCTCACACCATGAGTTCGAAGCATGCCCGAGCGAGCCCGACCCAGAATGCATCTGTGTATTGCGCACATCTAACAAAATATTCTGTTTCAACCCATATTTGTTGCCGTTTAGTCTTTCAAAAACATAATTTTCACTGCGGTCAAAAAACTGTTTGCTGCCCAACACAAAAGGACACACCTGTATTAACGGGGCGGTGACCAAACGAAACTGACGAGTTATATTCATTTAAAAAAGTTGATTTAATGAAAAAAGACTGGCTAATTTTATCATATCAATCACTTAATTCAAATTGAGAATTTTGAAGGGTGATAACGTCATAAAATATGACAAACGGACATTCAAAGCTTCATCCGAAGACCTCAATAGAAGCTTTGAAGACATTCAGTAGCCTACAGCCCTGATTGAAATAGTGAGCGGTGAGCGATTTGAGTGGAGCGCCTTTGAGCTGGGGAGCAGAGGGAACAGCTCTGCGAGCTAGCCAGTGGGACGCACACAGCTTCCATTCACATGATGGGTATCGAACGAAGTACTCTACTGGTATCGGTATCACATTAAGGGTACTGGTATTGGTGCTGGCACCATCATTTTTTAAACGATACCCAGCCCTGACATTACCAAGAGATCAAAGTCTTTGTACGGTTAATTCATGAGATAGGCTCTGTAAAGTATGTACCATAACATCAAATGTCAGATGCTACATTTAGAAAGCGAGTTTATTTGTAAAACAGAGTGGGAGGGCGCCGGCAAAGCTCAAATCTGATCTGTTCATTTGTGAAGTTATTACAACGCTCTTTATTACTGCAATTATTTCCTCTGGGTTGGTTAATCCTCCAGAGATCTCTGGCAATGAACTATGGGTGGGTGAAAAAAGCCTACATTTCTCTCTCCTTATTCCAAACCTCAACAAACACATGGCTGTTTGAAACAAAGAGAGAAAGAAAGGGAGAAATAAAAAAGAAAGAACAAAGATGGAGAGATGATGAGAAGCAACAACACTTAAGGGAGGACATAATAAGACAGCAAGAGAGGGAGAGAGAAAAATAATTAACACAAAGAAAGTAACAGACAAAGTCAAATTCAGTCAGAGGTGCCAAGACACGGTGCCACACTGCCATCTGTAGACGAAAGCTTAGAGCTTCAGAAAGGTGCAGCCTCCTCCAGTGTTTATTATTCCAGCCTGGATTTACACAAAGTGTCCCACATCAGAGGCTCGTGACCGAAGTCCTTCATGCCATTTGGGAGCAAGCAAGTGACATTTGACAAGGAACAAATGTCTTGAAATTCAAACTGGGTTGTAACCGGCCTATTTTAGTGAAAACAAAAATGCAGTTAACTACCTTCTTCTTAACTTTGTCCTGGTTTTAAGAGGATAATCATTCCCTACATGTTAACATAGTTTGTCATTTGTGTATTTTGCTCTTAAAAGGTAATTCATGATAACCAGGTTATCAGATCAGAGTTGTAATTTGTCCTGTGGCAAGTAATAACCTCTAAGTCTGACCAGGTTGTGTTTCACTTTACATCGACTTTGAACCAGTTAGTTCCAATTCCACAATGTAGTTATGCAACAGGCATTACAATGAGATGCCAATATGAGCAGATATAGCATTCGGACTTTGTCTCCACATGGATCACTGTGTCTTATGTACTTTTTGATACAGTACCTGTACATTGGCAACTCATAAATGGCCACCAACTACACCACACAAACTGCCCGGCATCAGTGTTTTTACGTTACATAAACAAAAGCATGTTTGTGTCATATACTGTGCATTGTGAGCACTTGTGTACATTAATAGCATATCCCGCTTTTACAGCTATGTAGCTCAAAAACACATTTTACAAATTGTTGAATAGAATAAATTCCCGCAGCACTCATCAATGTGAAGTTAGGTCTGACATTATGTGGGACTCAGTCATACTGGGGGGAAAACAAGGTGGGTGTTAAGTCATATGAGGTGTTTGTGTAGTTTGTTTGCTTGCTTAGCTAGGTTAAACACGTACTTCTGTTTTGAGGATGAAATTGATATTGATCTTCTCATCTCACTCTTTGGTAGACAGTAAATAAGTATATTTCCTAAAATGTCAGAGTATTAAGGTGTTTACGTCCTTGGGGAGCATCACACTGCAGAGTTTTCTGTGGAAATGTGGGAATCTATTTCAGAGCGGAGAACATCCCTCACGATGATCCTTTCCATCCCAGAATCAAACTAAACAAATCAGCCGATCAGCGTGTCTCCTCCTGTTCCCTACCTCCTAAGGCCACGGTTGCCATGGCAGCAACACGTCTGTCACTCCGGCAGCAGAGAAAGAGACGCACAAATAAAACAACATGTAGCAAATGAAGGCTTGAACTTTTCCACCTGTCTGAGGTGGAGTATTATTTATCTATGGCGAGATGAGGTTGCTGGCAGGTGGAATTAAGCTGTCGTGGCAGCATGTGTTACAGTATGTGTGTTACACCTTGACAGATATGATACAGTACATATACTGTATGTGCAATCTTCTAATTTAGTTTCTAGTTCATTCATGGCCACGTGCGTTAAGAGGAACACTAATTACTGTTGCACTAAAATGGTGATAAGCAAGTTTCTCTTGTTTAACATGTATTAGGACGACTACATGCAATTTCAGTCTGTTCCAACTGTCTTCTCAATTACCTGAAGTGCAATTACAGTATAAGTATAGTATACAATACATTTGACAATATTACTAGCTGTATGCAGATTCTTAATACAAAATATAAATCAACTGATAATCTATGGCATATTATGAAGTAGTATATCATTATTAAGTATATAAAGTAGCTCCACAATTACCAGCTGCAACATTAAAGTGATTAACACATTAATGCATCAATAATTATAATCCAGTGATATAATATAAATTTAGATTATTCTGAAATGGGATATTCTAAAGAATGATTACTTTTACTTTTGGTACTTTAAATATATTTTGATGCCCATACTTTTGTACTTTTAGGCTACTTAATTAACATTTTGAATGCAGGACTTTGACTTATGTAAAAGATCCGAGTGCTTCTTCCACATCTGTGCTCTAGTAAACACTTTAACTGACACATTGGTTGTATAGATGTGAATGTTGATGACACAGCAAAAAATGTCCCTCACAAAGCATGGTAAACAAGATGGACTCCGTGTTTCAAAATGGATCAGTTGCCGTCATCGCCGACAAACAGTGTATTTATATTAGATTTTATTTATGCGCAACTGCCAGCGACGGTGGCTTTGCAGCTACTTTGCCACTAATTTGTTGACTTATGTTCAGAGTGTTAACTAGGAGACTGACGGGCACAATTTCTCTGACTTGGTTGTCCGTAACTACGGTTTGAACGATATGACCTGAAGAGTTCACTTCCAGTATTGACTGAATTTTTGTGCCCTAACAAACACTGGATCAAACACACTCAATATCTCCTTTTAATTGTCTACACTATCTCCACATGCAAAATGATTGGTTGTTGTTGTGCCTGCATGTATATGTATGTGTAAATATCTATACATATCACACATACATACGCATGTGCACTAGCAGGGCACATTTTGACCAGAGAAAAGCTCCTGGCAGCACATCTGAGACCCTCTTGGAGCTTACATGAAACTTGTGAAAGGCAACAACTATGGGACCAATAAAGCTGCCTTCAATTACAACAAACACTAAGTCAAAGCCAAGAACACCCCACCAAACATCCAAACTTCAGTTACAACCCCAACTAGTGGTATATGCAGATCTACAGCTCTCTGTCTCCCTCCTCTGGGAGAAAAACTGTCAAACGAGAATGGTTCAAAACCTTTGGACTACAGAGGAGATTGAGGACTGATGGATTCATAATAAACTCCTGCCTTACCGGGAAGTTGCAGCTGGGGTATACTTCAAAATATCCCTTTCAATTCTCTTTCGTCAGCCTTTCCCTACCTTCCCCTCACATGCTCTGAGGCTAATCTTTTATCTGACAGCAGATCTGCCGGTGTGTGTTGGGGTAGAAGGGTGATTGAGAGGGTTTCAGCAATGAAAATAAAGAGAAAAAGAATGATGGAGGGAGAAAGACAGAGAGAAAGTGACAGACTGCTAAGGCTGAGATCTTTTACACGCCCGCCAGTGTGTGTGTGTGTGTGTGTGTGTGTGTGTGTGTGTGTGTGTAGCAGTAGTAGTCGTTATGTGTGTGTGTAGCAGTAGTAGTCGTTATGGTGGGGTCTGACTTTGATGGGAGCAGAGTTGCAGGGGGAATGGACTTAATTTCACAAACGGCTGCACTATGAGAAGAGAGGAAGAGTGTGTGTGTGTGTGTGTGTGTGTGTGTGTGTGTGTGTGTGTGTGCGCGAGAGCGTGTGTGTGTGTGTGTGTGTGTGTGTGTGTGTGTGTGTGTTTTAAGGGGGCATGCTCTGTTTAACAGCCTGTAATTACCCCACCACACACAAGTGTAAAAGTGAAAATGATTCAATTTCAGAAAAATGAGGGTGGGAAGTCT
>CAKAOI010043367.1:0-42941 GCA_916701655.1 Sebastiscus albofasciatus | reverse complement strand
AGATAGAGCCAGAGCAACACGACCTCCTCTCCACGCCAAACAGATAGAGCCAGAGCAACACGACCTCCTCTCCACGCCAAACAGATAGAGCCAGAGCAACACGACCTCCTCTCCACGCCAAACAGATAGAGTCAGAGCAACACAACCTCCTCTCCACGCCAAATAGATAGAGTCAGAGCAACACAACCCCCTCTCCACGCCAAATAGATAGAGTCAGAGCAACACGACCTCCTCTCCACCATGGAACCTATAGAGAAACTAGGCCTTTCTCAATTCCCAGTTTGTACATCCTCGCTTGCTTTCCTCGCCTCCTCTCCTCGCATCTTTGTAAAGGCCAAGAGAAAGCTGAAAGTCAAAAGCGGGAGAGTCAAACTTCCCAGGAGAGGTAAAGTGAACTATCATAAAACTATGGAAGACGAGTGGCCACAATCAATACAAGCTAGCCATGGTGTGGCTAACGTTAGCGGTTACACAGCCCACACAGGTTCTGCAAACCCTCACACCTCAGATTTGAATCCAGTAATCTCTGCAGTGTGATTTCCGTTTTGGAGTTTACACCTTATACCTGGCAGATGCACATCCTGTATCTAGGTCACTCAATAGTACATGTAGTTCATCCACCTCTTCAACTTGGTTTCATGACTGACAGACGGCAACAATATTTACCCAACATGCAACAAATCCCTTCCTCCTCTGTATGAGCTGTGAGTGAGCATGAGTGGAATAACTCAATTTGTTCCGCCCCGTCAAGCTGCTGGGTGAAAGACAAACAGCCGCCTCTTTGCCAAACAATTGATCATAAAAAAGTGATGCGTATACACGGCAGCACACAAAGACTGCTCATGGTTTGAGTTCAGTCAGGTGGAAGATACAGTGTGAGACAGATGTCAGTGGCTTTCTGCACGATGAAACCTGCCGCCCAACAACGTTTGGCCTCGATGTTACCGGCAAGCATTTCTCAGGTGATTCAGAGGCCAAGGTGACAAAACATGCCCACAGCACTCTTCACTGGGCTTTCATCAGATACCTGATAAGAAGAAGTAATACCATGTATTTTAGATATTTCTCAAAATGTTTTAAGATTTCTATAACATAAAAAAGAGTTTAAACACAACTTAACCAATAAGAAACACTTGTGTGTCGAACACGTGTGGTGTCCACACCGACAGAGTTGCTGCTACAGTGCTGCTACTGACAGCCCTTTCTTTCTACATAGAGTTTGCCTTTCATAATGGCCATTTCATTTCATTAGGGCCCGAGCACCGACAGCGAAATTGTTGTGTTATTTATGAAAATGAATCGCATTTTCGAGGGTCTTAAGGTGCTTGAAAAGTTGTTGAACTTTGCACACCCATCAGATGCTGTGTAAAAGTTATAATTTTGAGGGTCTCGGGCTTGGGTGTTGGAAAAATTGAGCTCCTCGTTCAGGTTTTACCTACATGTATGAAATTTGGTAGGCAGATATAACATGCGGAGACGCACAAAAAAGCCTCTTGGAGGTATACCCAAAACCCAACAGGAAGTCAGCCATTTTTAATTCAATGTGCCATTTTCGCCCAGCAGGGAGATTCTCTTTTTTCTAGTGACGGTGTTCCCTGCCACCTACACATTAGCCCCGCCCCCTTTCATAACTCATGAACCGTTTGTCGTAGACTCTGTGGGAGGTGTCATTGCACTCAGCAGAGTCAAGTCCACTGGCGTCCCGCCAGTACCGCCGATGTGTGGGAAGGTGCGTTCGTTCATCGCTGCCTGCAGCTTTAATTATAATAGAAATTATATAAATGGTTCTATGGTTGACTAAAACCCCCTGGATCATTTTAAAGCAAACCTTCATTACCTTGATGTAACATTTTAGACTTTTTTGATTGATAGTTTCTTTCAGTGTACGGTACTTCATTCTATCCTAAGTGTCAACGTGTCGAAATATCATTTTCAGTTGTTAGAGCACATTGAAAGTTTATCGTAGTTGGATGTGAAACTCAGAAATAGATCAAGTAAATGTTGAAGAGTTTTTAAACAAACATTCAGGGCTGTGAGTTGCAGTGAAGAGCAGGTGAGATTTGATTGTTAAACATGAGTGTAGGCGGCTTTGCCTCTTCACACGTCGGTAGATTTGATCTCACTTACAGGAATGCTAATCCTCACACATGCCACATTCTTGGCGCTCTCATGTAAATATGAGATAAATGGTGAGCGTCTGACGCTCGTGGCCCCCGGGGCTCCGCTCTGGGCCCGATGCACTGAGCTGTGAGTCAGCTTCTGACAACGTGCCATTTCTCTGCATCTTATCACAGCGGTAATCTGACATCACAGGTGTGAACGAACAGAGCAGTCAATCTGGCCGAGCCGCCACTTCGGTACGATACGGCTCTCTACCCTGAGGACAGCTGGGCTGTCTAAAGCAGCAATGCTATTGGCTGACCCTGAGTCAGTGGCTGACACCTTGGTCTCCATAGATCTTGAAACAAACTCACTTTCTGCTCAACTCTGTCACCTGTTGCCCTCAGTCACATTACTACCATACTTTTCTTCACCTCGGAGAAAAACACGAATTGAGTCTGTGTCTGAGACAGATGACTGACTGCCAGAGGGCAGGTAGTTGTGCACTTTCTCCATGTTTGATGATTTTCAATCCCCTCTTTAAAACCAGGGCTGCCACTATTGACATTTCTTGTTAGACTCCTTTTACTCTTTGTTTTGAACTGTACACAAAATGGTAGACTTCAAAAAGAGCCTGACTGCATTCTCTAAAACAACGTGTCAATCTTACTTGTGCTAGTTTATCCACATTTTTAGTTAAAATTTCAGCAACTAATTCATGCTGCAGCCACTGCTCTGGGCTTTGGGTATTTATAATTTGTGAAACTTTACTTTTACATATGACATGAGGGAATGATTGTCCAATATGCTCCAACCTGCAAGGATACATCCAGTGTGTTTTGATGAGAAACACCCAGAAACACAGATGTTTCAGTCTATCATATTCTGCTCTCTCCTCGGCTCACTCAACTTTGACACAGATTTTCTGACTCAAGAAACTGACAATGATGGCAACGAGCAGCAAACCAAATGTCCCTTCAGAAGCCTGTGAGAGATGTCCCTGCTGCTGACCCAAATCAAGCACAGAAGGCACTTTTCTCAAATCAAGACCAAAGGTGTAGCCAACTGCAATACACTGAAGCGTACCCCCACTCAGGATTACCACCAAAATAAGAAAGGCAAAATAACAAAGTGGCAGGCTCTTCAAACCTGCCTGATGACTAACTAGTAAGGGTGCTCTAAACCAAAATCCCAAGCTGGTCAAACAGTTACCCACTCAAAAGCACAACTAAACAAGCAACAATAACCACAAATGATCTAACAAAAAAAGACAAACTCTACACACTCTATGTTCGATCCCGGACGAGCCCCCATTTGTTACGCTCCACCCTTAGGCAAGGCTATTGGGGCAAACAACACTCCAACACTGACCCAAAGCAACCACAGAAAACACATTTAAAACACTCAAATGCAAAGGATTTATTAACAAAGAAATACGAACGAGACAATATGGAATCATAAGCAAGACCAGCAGTCCCCACACCACAGGCCTCTCCCTTCTGCTGCTGGCACAGGAGCTTTCAAGCACTTCCTTCCCAACCTCGTTGAGCAATGCAGCACACCTGGGCAGAGCTACTGGAGAGGGAAAAAGGACAACAACACAGAAAACACATACAGCTGTAACACACATTTGTGGGAAATACACTAGGATTAATATACATTTGGAACTTTCCTTTAAGGATTTGTATGTGTAATAAACACTTTTTATGTGTTTGTTTACTTTCAGTTGTGGTTCCAGACAGCCTCTCCTTGAACCATATGACTGATTTAGATTACTATAGTGTTATAGCCTACGTAGGTTTAGTTAGGGTCAGTATAACAATCTATTTGTTGCCTTAGGGGAGAAAAAGGAGATCAAGAGAAAGGAGAAGGGACTGATGAGTAATGGATAACACTTCTCCTTCAAGGTACTCAAGGGCAGTAGACGAGAGAGAGAAGACTAAGAAAAGAGCAACCAGTTCTGAGAGAAGCAGCTGCTTATCAAGATAGATCTCGTTGTAGGTTTGTGAGAAAACGAGGTGCAGCACAAATGTCGAGCTGATCTGCTGTCAGGATGATGGAGGAGCTGGCCAGGTGTTGCCTAACACCTCACAATGTTACACACCTCAGGCAAAACTCACCTACTGATTCCTGTGAATTCCTCTTCTCTTCTTTTCTCACTCTTTGACTCTCTCGCTCTCTTGACTCTCCTTATCATTTATCTTTGCCATTCTCCCATACCCTTTCCTCTACTTTTTCTGCTTATTATTTCATTACATCCCAGCTTGTGGGAAGCTTCCCTCAAATTACATTTAAGATATCAGGATTTTTTTACTCTAGGATTCTGTTGTTGGTCTGCCACCAAGCAGCTATTACAACATCTGGGTGGTGAAGCTACTCAATCAGTATGGACTTCATACTGCGGACTAAATTAACAATTAAGTATGCTATTACAAGCAGACTGTTCACACTGAAGCCACTAAATTTAAAATGTTCCACTATTATTTAAAGGCAAATCAAAATTATCGGTAACACACTTTATGATACCCATGTCTATAATGCATTATAAACATACTTATAATGTGTTATAATCTGCTTATAGCACTATATAATTATATATATTTATAACATTAATCATATAAAGCATTTTACAATGACTTATAAGCTGAAGTATCATAATACTTCATAATTGGTGGGCCCTCGCTGACTTGTTTTTGCAAGGATCATAGTGCATTATAATTCCCATATTTGTAATACATTACAATCATTTTATAATGCATTATAATTACTGTCATTCAGTCAGTCACTCCACCACTTTGACCAAATAGTGGATTGATTGCATGAATGGTTTTTTTCTGACATTCGTGGTCCCCAGACATGAGCCACGAGGTTTTTGGTTACGAGTAAAACGTTTCGACAATTATTGGATGGATTGCCATGCAATTTAATATTGATATTTATAGTCCCAAGAGGATTTATCTTAAGGACTTTGTTGATCCTCTGACTTTCCAACTAGCACCACCGGTCAATATTTATTAGATGGATTGGCACAAATTTGGTTCAGGCAATCATGTTTCCCTCAGGATAAATAGTTATAACTTTGGTGATCCTCTGGCTTTTAATTTACCCCAAATCATCAGGTCCAAATTTGTATTCCTCCGATTCTTTGGTTTATAACCAAATACCTGCAAAGCTAACGGCATTCCCATCAGCCTCAGTGTTGTGTTTACTGCTAATTAGGTAATGTTAGCATGCTAACATGCTAAACTAAGCTATTGGACATGGTAAACATCAGCATGTTAGCATTGTAACTGTGACCATGCTAGCATGCAGGCTGTTCTCATTCACTGTTTGTACTTATACGAAAGGTAATGAACTGTAATTCGTCTATAACTCAAGTAATTGTGAGCCAGGACGTGCGGCTGCCTCAAAGGACGTCAGATGATGTAGTATAAAGAGCGACGATGTCCATGTAGGATGTCAGAGTGGATGGAGGGGTCAAACAAACACAGGACTTTCACCCAGGAGACCGCTGTTTGTGTCCCGGGTGAAACTAAGTCAACGTTGAGTTATTTTAGTTTTGTTACGTAACTTACATACTTAACTAACACCCTACGTAACTTACTATTTTACATAACAAACGTACCTGGAGGTTATGCACGATAGGGCCTGCACAGCCGCACTGATTGCTCGTGTTGCCGGACATTCGTAGGAGAATGAAAAATAACTGGATAGTAACTAAGATATAATATGAACTGTTTTATGTGGATATATTGTAGCATGGAATATAGAGTATTTTTTATTCAAATTTCTTGTACGTACAGATATCTTTTCAGTTGAATTTTCCTGCCATTGTTGTGCATGTTATTCGACAAAAGACAAGAATTCAAGAGAATGCATTTTTTATTTGAAGTTCTGACACTTTTGGTAAGATAGCAAATTAAAAACGCCCTCTTGATAATGTCCAGATGATCTCAATGGAAAAATAAATAACAAAGCAATAGAAATTTACACACTCATTAAACAACACAAATACCATGATAAATAGCAGAATCAAATAACCAATGAATTAGTTTGTTTTTTTTTGTACTTTACAATGGGATCATATTGTCTTTTTAAATAGATTTGTTTGATTTACTGTATACCAGCACGTTGCTGAGGAATAAATAAATCGCTGTCTGTCCTAACATGCAAAACTGGCTGTTTCTGAAGAACAGTAATTACATTTAGAACGTTATTTACATTCAGCAACAGATATCAATCAGTTGGCTCACAGACCAACACCAGGAAAGCTTGGTAGTTGGCTAAAATTACATCACCAAAGTTATATTTGCTTAATTGTCCCATTAAAAACAACTTTATCAACAACATTATTAATGCTCCTAGGTAACACTTTTAACAGGTCTGCAAATGTCATGGTAATTAGGTGATAATTAGCAAGTAACGTTTGAAATTTCTTTGGAATTACTGCCAAATTATCTCAATATTTACCTCAACATTAATTGGAAATTACTTTATAATATAATTATTAAATAATGTTTATAATGAAGTAATTTTTGATAAATTTTGAGGTAAATATTGGGGTAATTTGGCAGTAATTTCAAAGAAATTTCTAATAGGTTACTTGCTAATTATCAACTAATTACCATGAAATTTGCAGACCTGCAAAATGAAGTGTTCCCTGCACCTATTAAACTGTTTGTTTCTGTGACACTGTTTGATTTGGACTCAATTTTCCAACTTTCCATACCACTAATAAACACTTCCGTTGTGATATCTGTACAAATATTGACAGCTATCTCTCCAACAAAATGAACCCAGTTGAAAAGCCGAGTGTATGGCCCATACTGCTTCAACCCCCCGCCGTGCAGACAGCAGGTGTCACGAGAAGTTTCAGTTTCAAGTTTTCTCTTTCCTTTGGCTGGTGGAGGTCAGTCAGGTATATTTGGTGGATTCTGTCCTGCAGTCACTTATTCCCTGCTTACTGATACATGTCTTGCAGGACAATTCTGGAGCCTGTGTGTCTTCACTGTTGTGTGATCACCGTTCATGACCTGGGATGAACAGTGATGGTGGGCTGTCTCAAGAGGCAAAGTAGGAGGTCTGCATGGAGTACAGGCGGTCAATGGGGTTCCCCGCCCGAGCCTGAAAGGAGCCTACATCTGGAGTGGCCATGAAGGAGTCACTTAGACTCGTCAGAGAAGCGTCACTGTCAATGTCATGGAAGATGAAGTCAGTGCCTGGGAAGAGCAGAGAAGACACATGGAAGTCAAATAACTGCTGTGGTGTTGGATATGAAACTGTTAGTAGGTTTTATAATGCAGATATCTATAGTTAAAGCTTCAGTAGGTAACACGTTTTTGGTATCATTGGGCAAAAATTCCATAATAACCTTTCAGCATATTGTAAATTGAGTGTTCTGAGAGATAACTACACTTCTGCGACTCCTCATGACTCTGTTTTTAGGCTTTAGAATATCTAGCCTGTGACGGGAGACTTTGACCAATCACAGGTCAGAGAGAGAGCGTTCCTATTGGCTGTGCTCCAGCTAGTGGGCGGTGCTTTTATTATGGTGAACTTGGCCCTAATTGGACTGATAATGAGGACATGGAGTGTAACGATTGTACTTGAGCTCTCACTGGATTTATTTCCTGTCATTGCTAATACATTTTGGTAAGATTTAACTATTTAATTGCTGTTTTGGAACTGGTTTCCCCATGTATTGTTGTCCATGGATCCATGTTTTCTTTTTTTTTGGAGGTTATTTGTTTTACACACGTGACATTTTTATCACGTCAATGCAGGTGCATAAACCAATATCCCCTTCACAAACACAAAAACACATTCACATTTCTTGTTATTTTTTTTGTAATTATTGTAGCGTGTGTGAGTGAACTTCCTGCAAAAACTAAACTAAAACAATAACACAAAATTAGCTTTGTTAATGGAAACCATTTGGAACATTTCTGCTAAAATATCAGAGTGCGTGTGTGTATTTGTGTGTGGTTGTACGGGCACACTGTTCTCCCTCAGGCCAAATGTTTAATTGCAAGGATGTGTATAGTACTGCTCTGGGTGTCACTCGGATGGTTTTATTGGGCTCGCTGGGTCTAAATGATGACAACTTGATGGTTCATCCATTTTTAATCAGCCATCACGCTTTATTGGTTCATTCCCATCACTGCCAATAAAAGGGGAGTGAGACATTGATAGGTGCCATCATGGTGAGGGTAAGAACACAGGGGAAGTGTCAATACATCAACACATGTGTTGGTTAGTTGTTATCTCTATCTGGTCCTAGTTATACCTGCAAAATGTATTATAGCTCCCAATATTGCCCTAATAAAACTTCAAAACATTAGTGATATTATTAGAATTGCACTTCCATAAAGTTTGGGACTTGGAAGAGACAGATTAAAAAAATTGTAAGTAACTTTTATGGACCTTGACTTTTATGAGTCAAGGTCCAAAAACACTGGAACCTACATTTCCCATAGTGCAACTTCATAGTATCTTCAATCAACACGTTTCACATCTCTGCACAGCTCCGTACTATAGTGAGATTAATGGAACTGCTGGCTGCCTGGAAATAAGAAAACACTGCTATACTCTTCTACTGTGGTGGAGGGCTGCAGCCTATCCCAGCATGCATTGGGTGGCAGGTAAGGAAACACTTTGAACAGGTCTTCAGCTAGAGACCACTGTGGACAAGAATCTCCGAAAAGACCACGCCCACAGGTACAATCCTTATAATGCTCACCGTAGGGGTTCATGTGGTCACCGGGCATCTGTGGTGGCGTGAGGCCCTGCTGGAAGGGGTCAGCGTTGTAGCCGTTGTGCTCCATGGTCACCAGCTGCTGCTGCTGGTTTGGAGGTAGATGCCCTGAGTAGGAGCTGAGCAGGCCCTCCATACAACCTGGTATCACTTCTGTAACAGTCGGTGGCAACAAGTGCGAACAGGGTTACAACTCTCAGCTGTATTGGTCACATACCACACACACACATTTTAATAATTTAATGTAATCCAATTTCAAAGAGAAAAAGGAGAAAGAAGATGTAGTTTTGTTGCCTAAACCTAAAGAAGTTTAGTTCTATTGCCTAAACCTAAAGAAGTTTTAGTTCTATTGCCTAAACCTAAAGAAGTTTTAGTTCTATTGCCTAAACCTAAAGAAGTTTAGTTTTATTGCCTAAACCTAAAGAAGTTTAGTTCTATTGCCTAAACCTAAAGAAGTTTTAGTTCTATTGCCTAAACCTAAAGAAGTTTAGTTCTATTGCCTAAACCTAAAGAAGTTTTAGTTTTATTGCCTAAACCTAAAGAAGTTGTAGTTTTTTTTGCCTAAATTTAAAGAAGTTATAGTTTTGTTTCCTAAACCTAAAGAAGAATTTTTGTTTGTGTTCAAAACGTGACGTTTCATTCAATTTAACAACGTGTTGGAAAGTGTTATTTTTACGTAGTAGGCGTAGTAGGCCCCTACTGACCCACATCTATGGTGCTTATAGTGACTGATAACGCCTATTTAATGGCCTGATAACAGTCAAATCGGGTGCATCAGATCCACCCAAGCCACATGTGGTTACGTGTAAATGCTGAACATGTGTAAATTTATGAAATTACATCTGGATTTTATCCTGATATTATACATTTCAAATGACAAGTAGGCTATAAATGGGCTTTTGTTGCCTAGATTTTCTGTCTGTGTGTTTATTGTTTTAACAGTTGTTTCATGTATTTATTTTCTTACTAGTTTTAGTATTAATTTGTTCATGGATATATGTTGGCCTACTTGCCTTTATGGTTGTGAACACAGACACTACATCCATGTTTTTTTCTTCTATGAATGCTGCACAACAAATGGTTTTCTTATAAAAGCACATACTGTAAATGCATTGTCTAAACCGACTGGCTGTTTGATCTCGAGGATATCTCACCCGTCATCCAGGAGGCTTCATCTCATCCTAACATCAATTTCAAACAGCCCCCATTTGCTGGTTTGCTTTGCTCATTTGGTTAACAACAGCAGTTTCCACTATAATAAACCCTGCCTCTATGCCAATATTGACATGCTGGAAGTCCCTGAACAGATAGAGGCAGTGCTTGCCAAAGCACTGAGACACTTATCTAAACTGTCTGCTCATATACGCTGTGAGACCACAGTGGCAATAAGCCGTTAGCTATGAGGAGCTGTGCTACAGCGAGAATCATGGCTGTGGCCCACTCTTTATAGCTGCCGCCGTCGGAAAAGCTCATATTTACCAGCAGAGATGTCACTCTGGCTTCCGAGTATTGGACTCATTCTAAAGCCTACAAAACAGGAATTGTTTGCGGAGTGACTCTACTCTGTTTATTGCTCCCATAATAAATGGAATATTTCAAGCTGTTTCTCCAAATAATTCATAAATTTCGTAGCTCTCATTAATCACTGTTATTACCAAATGGACAGATTACGTCTTGCAGATGGACATTAATTGCGCTTTTCCTTTTATAGCGTCAGAGGAAGCAGCTAACCAGTACAGTATATACACACAAACACACAGATGATAATTCCTCACCTTGGCCTAGCCTTTGGCTGTTGTGTTGCTCCTGCTGTTGCTGTTGTCTGCGGGCTAACTTCTTAATCTGTAAATAGATAAACAGTAAAAAGCTTGGTATGGCTGACAGGAATTTGCTGAGGAGACACTGACTAAACACATGTGAAAAAGCTCACTTGTCAACCTCCTCCAAATTTAAAAATCTCAAATTATAAGTCTGGGGTGAGTAATTATTAATGTGAACAGTATATACCAAATAAATAAAGAGGTGTCATATAGAATTCCCTGAGGCCTGTACTACCAAGCAGGATTTGGGGTTAGCAAGGTAATTTCAGGGTTACCCCTTCAGGGCTTTCTGTCCTATGACGGTGGTTCACTTCTTACTGGGGTAGATCTCTTAGTGAGATCTTGTTTTGTTACACAGAATTTGAAAAGCTGTCATTGGAAACTGTTTAGAAAAGGGGTAGGCGCTTTCAAAAAAGAACTTGGCAGGTGATTAGACGAGCCATCTGTCAATCAAACTCTTGCCGAAGCCAGTCGTGAGAAGAGCGGAAACATCTTTTCCATCAAGAAAAGCCTTCAGTGACGTTCTTTGCTCTTCTTTCAATAAAGAAATACTCTCCAGTTCTGATATAACATCTCTTTAGGAGCCGCCATTGTTGTTTTGAACGAACTGTCGCCTCTCCGTGTCGTCTTACACACCTAAACCACGCCCGTAGCTGCCAGTAGCTCCTCACAGTACGTTGATTAGTCCAAACCACTGTGGTTTGGACACAAACGCTCTACTTGAAGCCTGACAAGATGGATTTTCGTGTAATATCATGATATGAACTTCTCAAGCAATCTTGTGATTTCGCTTGTAACCAGCTGCCATGCAAAGTAAGAGCTCTACGGCACAGAGGAATAAAATATATCAGGCTGTGCTACAATACTTGTTAGTAGATACATTCTCTGTTGAAATGGTAACGGTGACCATTACAACATAAACCATCTTTATCAAACATTATGTGACTTGACTACACAAGCAATGTAATGATTATAGATTGATAACTGACTGCAGGCCTATTAGATATTCAGATTTTGACAAGCTTATTCCTCCAAATGCCACCAAGCCGAGTAAATAGTAGATTATAAATTCTTGATCCACTGAAGCTTAAGTGATGTGGTACTGGTTTAGACAATTGAGCACTTTTGGCAAAAAAGACAGCAAACCCCCATTTTCTGGATCTGGATATGACATCAATTCTGCCTGCATTGTGATCGTGTCTTGTTACATATTAGGTAGGCCAAGTTGGTGGACTTGACAACAAACATGGTGCTTCATGGGTCAAGAGAAGCGACGTGGGAGACTCCAGAGGGACCACTAAAATGTGTGAGGTGAGGGTCATGTGACCGACAGAGACAGCTGAATCCATATTAAAAACACATTATTTTATTGTTATTTACCAAAAACATCCAGAAGAGAAAATAGGTTAATAGATTGATTTAAGTGCATATATAAGCCCTTGGCCACCGCAGTCCATGGATGTGAATGCTCACAACTCATACGCTTGGAAAGGATACCTTCCATCCAACTTGTTTTTGGTGTACTTACAAACCATTCAAGACTTTCACCCAGGAGAACCAGGAGTTTGTGTCAACGCTGACTTGACCAAAGTTTTGTTTTACGCAACGTAACTAACGCCACATATGTAACTTATATAACAAACGTAGTTATTTTAGGTAAGAAACACTTATTTTAACCCAAACCACAATCTTTTCCTAAACCTAAAAACTAAGTAAACCTACATTGGAAGTTTATTTTGAAAAGGCATTCTATAGAGAGCCAAAGCCACGCCCCTATCGGTGGACCCCATGGGACGTTATTTCGGAAAAAAATATGAACGGTAGTCAACGGAGAGAGATAAATATGGTTTTTATCCCGTTTGAATTGCTGCTTGAATCACACGTGATGTTTGTCAATTTAAAAGATAATTTTACAAGTCAAGAAAGTCTCGGTTTGTTGTTAAACTCTTGAAGTATCAGACTGTGAAAATACATAGTTAGAAAGACTACACACCCAAAAGTCGCGTAAGTGACGTCTCTCTCTCTGAAGCTACGATGCATCTACTACTACTGTTCATATTTTTTTCCAAAATAAGGTCCCATGGGGTCCACCTGAAGTGGCGGGACTTAGGCTCTCTATGCCTGTAGTAAGCGGAAACTGACACACCGTCCCTGACAAGTCCAAAATTGACGGTAGACGGGTACCAAGAGCATATAGTTTGAAGCGTAGGGCCACTGACCGAGCGTCAGTATTTGACGAGTTGGGAGTGAGAGTGTGTCGGCTTTACTGACCTTTGCTCTCTGGTTCTGGAACCAGACCTGGACCACACGTACACTGAGTCCTGTCTCCGCAGCCAGGGTCTCTCTCACCTGCAAGTCACAGCACACAGTCACACCCATCAACCAGTTTTACACACTAACATCATGTGTGTGCTAATTAGTGCATATTTCCCAAATGTCAGAGGCATAGTTCTCATTTAATTCATTTGCTGCTTTTAGCACCTTTAGCTATGAGCAAAAATGCTCCCAATCTTGCGTTTAACACCTTTAACTTCTTTTATCAATGTCACTGTGAAAAGGTTGCCTTTCTCCATTTTCACTGGGCCTTGTTCCCCAAAATTAACAGTGTTTTGTGTCTGCTTAATTGTCGTTTTCAGTCCAATGTTTCAGTTTATTTGATATAATGTCAAGCAGTGTGTTTTTAGTTTGATTTATGTGTTCATAGGATGTTGTTGTCATGCCTGGGATGGTGGGTTAGATCAGCTGCTCAGCAGCTCAATCAAGGAAAGTGCAAACAGGTTTGCCTCATGATGTCCTCTAGAAGGGAGGGGCTGGGCTCTGTTAACATGTAGGATGATATAGGTGAGAGAGTTCTACAGTAAATTACATTATCTAATGTTTGGTGGGCTCATTGGTATGTGTGAGTGTCTCTAGATAGATTGAGATGTCAGCAGTAACTTAGAGATCTTGTATTAATGCTCTGTTCATTATTCTGTGTGAATTTGGATGCTTGCTCGGTTTAGCTCCCCCTATACTTACCTGGTCAGGTGGTACGTTCCAGTTAGATGAGGCTGAGGGGATAAAATCCCATTCACTGGAGTAAGAGGGGGGAAAGGAGTTGGCAGCTTGTTGTAAGGCTGCAGCTTTCTTTTGTTTGGTGTTCTTTTGATTCAGTTTAAAGGTAGTTTTGTTGAGTTTCATTTCTGCTCTTTGTTTCAGGAAACTTTTTGTTAATAAATGTCACTTTTTTTGCTCTACTCCTGCTTATCAACCTGGTTCTTTCCAAAGTTTTCCAGTGCCAAACCACCTCATCTGCTCTTTATATAGGGTGGTGGCGCGACAGTAATTTATGAACAAACTGGTGCACCACATTGTTTCTTTCTTTTGCCTGTTAAACTTAAAATATCTAGTAAAATATCTCACTACACTCAGTCGTCTCCGCTCACCTTTCTGCAGGGTTTAGAGGAGACCTCGAAGGAGGCCTTGAAGGCTCTCCTCTGCTGGGTGTTGAGGATGGTGCGTGGCCGTTTGGGCCGGCGGGGGTCTTTGCTGCCTTTCCCTGCTGCAAGGCACTTCTCTGACTTCACATCCACATCCTCATCCTCACTCTTATCTGTCACCAGACAGAAACAAATAAACAAACACACAAACACACAAGACTTTTATTTTTGTTTTACTGCAGATTTGACTTGACTGCATCCAAACTTTGACTTAGAGATTAGTACATTAAGTAATTCATTGGATGTGTTTTCATATTCACAAGGTTTGTAATAGCCTACGATAGTGTTACCTGAGTCTGAGTTGTCTGGACTGACTGTGCTGAGCAGGTCCCTCTCCCTCTCGTAGTCACTCTTGCACAGCAGCTGACCTTCTTTCAGAACAAACTCGTCTCCTTTGCACAGCTGGCGCTCACAGACGCAGCAGCAGAAGCAGCTGAGATGGTAAACACTCTCCAGAGCTCGCATTACAAACTCTGTGGGTGCTATCTTCTCCAGACAGCCGCTGCACTTGGTGGCAAACAACCTGAGGACACACAGGACAGAGAGAGGAAGAGTGTTAACAATGAAGAACAATGAAGAATGTATGTGGGGGAGGGAAAGTATTCATTAAGCACATTATGTCATTTCCTAACTGGACTGAATATTTTTCGGCATCATTGGGCAAAAATCCCATAATAACCTTTCAGCATATTGTAATTCAAGTGTTCTGAGAGAAAACTAGACTTCTGCATCTCCTCATGGCTCTGTTTTCAGGCTTTAAGTTTGACCAATCACAGGTCATTTAATTGCGAGAGCGTTCCAATTGGCTGTTCATTCAACGGAGGCAGCTGTCAATCAACCAAACGGTCAAACAAAGCAGCGCTGATCAAAGATGAATCAATGTTCTGTTACTGTAATGCCTATTTCTCACCTCAAATGTTTTCAGAAACATCTTGTAGTTTACTGTTTAGCTGTAAAATGAGAAAGTTTGTGACCTGGCTGGTGGGCGGTGCTTGGTATTTCCTCAACTGATCTCAACATGGCTGCCGGGTCACAAACTTTCTCAAAAGCAGACAGAGTGCAAAACCTTTTTATTTTTTTTTGCAAACACTGCACAGTGAGTCATTACTGTACATATGTATGCTATAACTTCATCTTTTCACAACAAAAGAAACCAGAAAAGAAGCCAGATGTGTTCCAGCTAAATGAATGAGTTATTACTTAGCACTCGTGTTTAACCCCTTCATGTGAAAGGCTTTTTGATGTTGTAATGGGCACACAGGAGGCCCGCTCAAAGGGCTGATTCAGATACAAAGAATAGGGGACAATTTTCCAACTGCTCCCCACAATTACCCAATGAGGCAATGTATGACCTTTAAAAAGGAAGTGGGTGCTATTAGATGAGGGAATATTACTGAAACAATATGTTCTGATGTGGTCCACTGTGACAAATTCATGATTTATTTCCCCATAAATATTTTTTTTTTTTACCAAAGATGCCATCAAATGAGCCACAAGTTGATTCCAAAAAAACCCGCCAACTACATTAAACCACAATTAGGAGAGCATGAAAACAATAGGCGGGCAGCGTAGAGGGTTGGGAGGAGGAAGGAGGTAGCTTTAAGGCAGGTACAGAAGGGCTCAGTGTTTGGACAGCTGCACTCCTCCTCCTCCTCCTCCTCCTCTCTGAGCGGGACTACCCTCCTCTATTCAGCAGCTCTTTCTCCCTGCTGTCCAACTCCCTCCTTTACGTTTACACAATAACACTACAGACACGTTATTGTAGATATCGGTAGCTGTGAAGTACGAGCACGGTTTGAATGTGAAGCTGCTGTTTGACATTTTATGAACTGCTTTGGACACGTTGCTGCTGATAAGCATGTCATGGCTATACTGAATGTACCTGAGTCAACATACATGTAGTCAGTTTGAGAAAAAAATAGCAGCTAATGCTCATTGCAAATAAAAAAATAATAAAAAATAAATAAATAAATGAATAAATAAATAAATATTATTATTATTAATAATAATAAAAAATACCAATAACAACAACGGCAATAATAAGAATGATAATAATAGCAATAATAAGAATTTTATAGTTTTGTATAATTTCCTAGAAATAAATTGACATGTAACTGTACATTTTATTTACACATAGTTTATGTAATTATAAGGGAAATGGACAATTTATACACTTCCAATTAATTCACTCACACATATTCACATATTTAAATTCAAATGTTTTGAATATTATAATTAATTAATACTTTAATTCAAATTAATAAGCTATAGACATCTTTTAGTCAGTGCAGGTCTGTTGAACATGCAAAAATAATGTATAAGTTAAGTTGTCAACAGGCAAGCATGTATAATTGAACATATGTACATATGGAGAATAAAGTTTCTAATAATAAATAAATAATGACTGAATATTCACATGAGTTTAAATGGAACATTTCTTTTTAACCTGGAAATCAACAACCATTTTAAAGCTCAACACAACTAAACTCAAATGATAATCTCTTATATTATTATATATCATATATTATATATATATTGTATATTATATATTTATTATATTTATTATTTATTATATATTTATTATATTATAATATATATTATATATTTACCTTATAATTCATATAAAATTATATAGTAGGAATATATTAGGGATATTATTGGTTTATTTAGGAATTCATTTGTTGGTGTTTTCTTCTTTATACTGTGTGACTGAGAGAAGTAGAGTACAAGCACAGTGGTAGTCTTGCATAGCTTCCAATGTGATGTACTCTATGGCAAATAAAGTTACTCAATTGAAATTCTGATCCATCCATCATCAACGAAATGTTGAATCTGCAAATTCAAATGAGCTGAACTACTAAATGGAAGCTTCATTAGAGCTTGTTACTATTTCCGAACCAGTCCAATACTTTTCATGATCTCTTTTTGTAAACTTAATCCTCTGTTTTTCACACATTTCAGTTGGACAAACTCATTTGCAGCAATCACAGTGTGGTTGGTTTGATAAGCCAACAGTAACTCTTTGGTCGGAGGCAATGTGCCGGTCAGCTGCATGGGTTTTAAAATGATGCCAACAGCTTTGGTGCAGAATAACTCAACGACACATGGCTGACACATGGGCCTACAGAGAGCTCAATTGGTTGTTATGATCTAGAAAAGAAAATGACAGCATCATGTCAAGCTGTTATGTATTTTATTTAGTTTAAATTTAATTTCAGAAGAGAAAAAGACTAACAGCATTGAGAACATGTACAAATATGTTGTATCATATTTTACTCTCAAGCCAATCAGAGCAGACTTTTGCATGAGGTCCCAATGAGACTTTACTCACCAGAAAAACAACAGCATTGTTTGATCACTTAAAGATCCCATATTGTAAAAAGTGACATTTTCATGGCTTTTATATTATAAAGTAGGTTTAAGTGCTATATAAATACTGTTAAACTATCAAAACGCTCAACATACGGAGAGATACACACAGCCCGTATTCAGAAACTGAGCTTTTGAAACAAGCCGTTAGGATTTCTGTCCATTTGTGATGTCACAAATATACAATATTTAGACCATTACACGGCTTTAAACATAAACATTCTAAATGTGTCCCAGTTTATCTCCTGTTGCAGTGTATGTAAATAACATCAGCTGACAGGAAGTAAACATTGACCCAAACTGTTGCCTAGCAACGCAATTCCGTTGCAATTCCATTGAATGCACTAAAACGGAGCGTTTCAGACAGAGGGTAAATACAGGTATTTTCAGACAGACAGTATGAAGAAAATAAAGTTTTTTTTAAACATTAAAGCATGTAAACATGTTCTAGTAGAAACACAAAATACAAGTATGAACCTGAAAATGAGCATGATATGGGACCTTTAAAAAGTTTCCTCTTTCTGTTGTGGACACTCCGTAAGTTTTGGCCCAGCACAACCATTTGGGCAAATGTCAGTAATGCACATACGATATCTCATAATCCAAAAGGCAGATTTTCATGAAATTTACAGGGCACATTTATGCTTCCACTTTAAGGCCCCCATGACCTCCCCTCTGGAGACACATATTAATAATAACAGTAACATTGGATTTGCTGCTGGTTCTGTCCAACACATGTGGGGTCTGAGGAGCCTTCAGCTTCAAGGAGCAGCTATAGCGAGGCTTTGGACTTAAACAAACAGCTCCTACTGAGGCTCTAGACTTTTAGTCTTCTTTATTTTAAAATCTTGTTTGGTGCAGCGTTCAATGTGAGTGAACGTTTGTTCCAACAGAGGATTCATGAAAAGTCCTCAGAGGCTCATTTCAGCGAGGACCTGGACCACCACTGCTAGGGGCCACCTCTTTGGAGGAGCCTCCTTGACCCCCTGGCCCTGTGCCCTATGCTTCCACACTGCTCCGGCGGCTTAACAAGCATAAAGAAGTACAGGATTAAAGAGGATAAGAGGAGTGGAGAAAGGATGAAGCAGTAAAAACAGACTGTGTGTGTTCCTTCACTGTTCTCTTGTTTGTTCTCCCTCCTCAGGGAGCCGGGTGACCCAAAAGGAGGAGGCCGGGTGGGTGGGTGGCGGCTTCGGGTGGCAGCTTGTTGGGAGTTTTAATTAGTAGGCGTAATCAAAAGATGATTGTGAAGGAGGCAGGGGGGAAATAAAAGCGGGATTCAGAGAGTGGGGATGTGCTGTTTGCTCAGCCAAAGCTCAAGAAGTCAGAGTAAGGCCCTCGGGATTCTCTGGGGACTCACTTCAACATGTTTGTCAGCAGGGAAATGATCTCAGCAATCAATCAGATGCACTCATTTATTCACCTTCTGGAGGTTCACTTTACACCGCAGGAGTCTATCAGAGGTGGTGGTGTTGGGAAAAGAAGGACGACCGGGAAGTATTTGGTTAAGTGAAGGTGAGGCACGTTAATAGAAAATGAAATAATTGTATCCTTTAGAAAATCAGCCGATTAGACTGTTGTCACGCCATTAAATAGGCATTATCAGTCACTATAAGCCCCATAGATGTGGGTCATTAGGGGACTACTACGCCTACTACGTTGTAAAAGTGAAAGTGAAACTGAAAAGCAACATATTCTAACATGTAAAACTGAATGGACCATCACGTTTTGAACACAAAGAAAAAGGTTTTTTTAGGTTTAGGCAACAAAACTACAACTTCTTTGGGGTTAGGCAATAAAACTACAACTTCTTTAGGTTTAGGCAACAAAACTACAATTTCTTGAGGTTTAGGCAACAAAACTACAACTTCTTTAGGTTTAGGCAACAAAACTACAATTTCTTTAGGTTTAGGCAACAAAACTACAATTTCTTGAGGTTTAGGCAACAAAACTACAACTTCTTTAGGTTTAGGCAACAAAACTACAATTTCTTTAGGTTTAGGCAACAAAACTACAATTTCTTTAGGTTTAGGCAAAAAAAACAGTTTAGTTTTGAACACAAACAAAAAGGCTTCTTTAGGTTTAGGGGAAAACAATGTGTTTTGAATTGAAATAACTATGAACACAAACACAACTACACATTGTTTGTTTCACACAGGTTGCGAACTGTGGTCTCCTGGGTGAAAGCCTCAACCCCTTATGGAGTTTCACACTGTCTATACTACAGCGCCTGACTTCCACTTCTGCTCCTGTCGTAATTACTACGGTCGCCAGAGGTCACTGTCGTCTTCTTTTATACCATCTTTCGGTGATCTACCATGTGAATAGATGATAAAACCTACTAGTGGGTGTAGTGGGCCCCTATTGACCCACATCTATGGGGCTTATAGCGACTGATCATGCCCATTTAATAGCCTGACAACAGTCTAAGACAGAGATTACAAATCAACAATAGCACATGGAATTGTGAAATGACCCGAGGCTCTTGGTCGATCACCTCAACACGCACACACACATATCAGAGGGTAAGAAATCCCCTGGATAGAGATGAACTAAAATATCAGAGTATCAGAGCGGCTGCATGTTGAAGCAGGATCCACGGAGCCTCTCGTCTCTCCTTGAACTCTTCTCTTCTGTGGTTTGCTTCAAGGGCTTTTTCTTTTTTGGTTTGTGGTGCAATGTCTAGACAATATGCTGGGTTCCAATCAGTACAGACGCACACACTCGCTGTCAGTAAGTTACTGAATTGTGTTTCGGGGAGTGTCACTATTGTTATTGTTCAGCCCGTTGTCATGGGAACTACACTCGGGAGACTATTGTCTTTCTCTGTCTCACTCTCTGTCCTGCTGGTCTCTTGCTCTCTAACGGGCAGACAGTTAGTGAGAAATCATTAAACATATAAGTCCCTCATTAAGAGTTATATGATATAACAACTTAAGAACAGCACTCAGGGCAAAAGAGCTTCGGCTAGACAAGCAGAGCGCGCACTATTACTGTATTTAAATCACTGTTTTCATTGTTCACTTTCTGTTCTTTCACAATATAATTTCAACAAATCATTTTGGTGGAGCACACATGGAGTTGAACATATTGATTCTGTCCTTGTAGATAAACCATTTCTGTAACAGTAAATATGAGATTTCAGGAGGAGATATGTCATTTCCTGTCTATTTCTGGTGACTTCCTATATTCAAACCCACGGTATACACTCGTTAGGTTGCCTCGTTAGGTACACCTGTACAGTCTCATGCCAGAAAGTCGGCTATTATGACGCCTATAACATTCAGTTTTCATAAAGGTGTTAATTAAATTATTTGTTTAACATTAAGGTCATGGTTTGTGATGGCGTCGTACTGTTTCCGCTCGTTACATGCATACAATCTCTTTTCAAAATAAACTTCCAACTTGTTTACTTAGTTTTTAGGTTTACTTACGCAACAAATCTACTTGGTTTAAGAAAAGATCTTGGTTTAGGTTAAAAGAAGTACTTTGTTATGTAAAATAAGTATGTTTGTTACATAACTGGCGTTAAAAACCAAAGTAAAATAAGTCAACATTGACTTGGTTTCACACGGAACACGAGCAGCAGTCTCCTGGGTGTAAGTCCTGTGTTTATGTGACCCGTCAATCCTCCCCTTCTCGCCCTACGCAGACTCTCTCGCTCTTAATACCGCGTCAGTTGCTCTGAGCGTCTATTAATGAAGCGGATGGGTTTAGAGAGTTAGTTGAAAGCCTGGTGCGTCTCATACAGGCGCTAAAGGGCAGTAAATATCAGACGCTGAGTGGCACCGACCAAGCGTCGGTATTTGACGAGTTGGAGGTGAGAATGGGTTGCATTTATAAAACCGCCTGCGTCAAAACTGTCCACTTTGGGGATTTCACAACCGTAGGATCTCCTGAGGACCTCTTGGCTATTGACTCACCCCCCTTCACTTTCTTTGACTCTCTCTGTGTGGTACTTGGCATCACATTTTGTTCTGCTTTTGTCGCCAAGAGAAGGCAATTCCAACTTCAGCCTATACTCGCTGTTCTCTTTACAACAACACTCTCCAGCTCTGCTGTAACGGTGGAACAGACAATCACCTCCACCGGCTGTTTAAACACGGAGCATGTACCTGACTGATACTACAGTTTAATGTGTGTAGTGCATTGGGTACCCTGCTAAGTCTGTACGGCAGTGTTGAAGCAGGAAGAAATTCAGCATATGTACACGTACTGTAAATAAGTAGCTTATGCACAAACATACACATATATAATATGCATGGAAACACAAATGCACACTCACACACAGAGAATCCTGAAAACAAGACTGTGAGGATAGTCCTCCCGTCTCATGCAGCGTGTCCACCACCACTCCATCACAGCCAAGATTTAATATCGCATAACCTGCCAACAGCTGTCATGGCAACCTGCCCTTTCCCACAATACAATTTCCCCATTGTCCCTGAGCACTAATGTACAAAGTCTCCTTTCTCCCTCTTTGTATCTTAAGTCGCCTGTAGCCTATATATTAGAAAGTATCAGTCTAGAAATAGCAGTTTACAGTTGGATTCTGAGTTTAATGTCATGTTGCTGGTCTGGTGGATTAAAGGATTGCCTCACAGGGTTGTTGAATGTGTGTTGTAAATTTTGGCTATTGATTTCTTTCTTCATTAAAATGTCATAAATCAATTCGTATTCATTACATTTTGCTATTAAACTCAACCCAACGTTTAAACCAAGGTACCAGGGGTGAAGGCAGCCTGATAATCAAACAGAATTGCTTTCTCATTTCACTTCATTTTTCAGTCAGATGTTCACGTTTATTTTGTTTTGTTTTGCCTTAGCAGTGAGTAATGCATTCACCCCACCAATATCATGATTTCAATTGGCACAGAAGCCATGGTAGTGGTTACTATTTGCCACATCAGTCAAAGAAAAATGCTGATTTAAATGAAGTTTAGTGAGTATATAGTGTTGGTTCAGGCAGAACACTGAATTCATGCTTACATTAGCTTACATCTGCTTCACAATCATCGGCTTTGGCTACCAGCTGACTTGTAGCAACCAATCAGTGGTGCAAAGTAACTAAGTACAACTACTCCAGTACTTAAGTAACATTTTTTTTTACTTTACTTTAGTATTTCCATTTCATGCAACATTATACTTCACTACATTTCAGGGATTTTTTTTTCTACTCCACTGCATTTATTGCAACGCGTTGAGACCGACATGGGTCTCGACAGGGACGAGGGTATAACCTCCGCTATGGGATGGTGTGTTACATATTTCTCTGACTGGTATGCCACAGTGTGTTCAATGGCTGTAAACTGTCTACACGTTTATACGCTTGGAGAAAAATAAAAAGATTTGATCAAAGACAAATCCGTCTCCACTCACATGAAACACACTGATAGCTGCACACCACAAATGAGAGAAGTATGTTTATATGATACAGTAGAAATCATTTTATAAGCCACATCACTGCTGGTGATTCACTGAGGTCGCACACACACACACACACACACACACACACACACACACACACACACACAAACATAAAGCACACAACATGTAAGTTTGTGGCTAATTTTCAGTACCAGCTCTTTCAGACTAAAATCAGTGAGGTGGATTGTATCCTTGAAGCAGTTTGCTTAAGTTTGACTTATACTTGTCATACTCAGCTATCATGCCAAGTGTTTTGTCAAATAGAAATGTTTTAATGAGATGAAGTTAAAAATGTCCAGTGTTTTCTTTGACTAAAAAGTAACTAAAAATAATGATTAAACAAACACAGACTTATGTTATCAGGACTAAGATATACGTCTAGAAAAAGACGAAATGGACCTTAATGTGGTATTAGTGTGTCTTTTGCCTTTTGCTATATGATCTGTCACCAAAAAATCACCAAAGACTTCCAGGTCTCCTCGGGACCAGGAGGAGGAAAATCTAAACCCGCCTGTATCCCCTCAGACAGTTATGAAACATTACATTTCATAAAGGTGATAACTAAACTATGGTTGCCATGACAACACTTATTGTATACAGTATGTCCTCCCACGCCACATGCAATCTGGTGGGTTTCATTCATTCATTCAGGGCCAACATGCTCTCCGGTCCCTGTACATCCCCTCCCAACCCATAAGCATTGGTTTGGGTTATGAGTCCTATTCCCGCAGGCTGATCGTGGCTGCTCTTCATCATTGCTTCCCTAAAGTGATGACAGCCTCAGGCTCACTGGCTGGTACGCCTGGTGCTACCAGCTGGCTGTCACAATTCATTTGTTTCCTGACACACTGCTGTCAGTCACCGCACAATGCCTTCAATATCCCTGTCTTCAGGCTGCTAACCCCTCCTCCCCCGAGGAACAACCTCTCACCTGGGCTCCTCGCCGCCGCTGCTCTGCTCACATCAAACCCGCCTTTGACTCATCCACCTCCACATTGTTTTTACAAAGGATGAAGCTCGTTGTCCTCTTTTCTTATGCAGTCTACATGGACCCTGACTAATATTAAACCCTCTGAGACCCACAATATACCTGTTTTTGTCTTTTTTTAGGGGGTCTTTTATGGGGCGATAGCAGGTCAGCAGTAGATGTCACATACCGTAGAAGTGGTGTACATCATCTGAAAGCGGGAACCTGAAGATTAATTTGAGGTGCAGCTTAACAATTTTTGGGTTGATACCATTTGTTACACAGATTTGATGATACATTTAACCTTTTTTTCACTCGAGAACTGATAAAAATGATCAATAATCCCTCCAAAATATCAAATTAAGACTTGAGGAACACCATAGAAAAAGCCATGCTGTGATTTGGTATCAAAAACTTTTGACATTTGGAGATTTCTGCAAGAACTGCATTTAGCAACTGCGTATTTTTTGCCCAAAACTGCATGTGATTATCATAAAGTGGGCATGTCTGTAAAGGGGACACTCATGGGTACCTATAGAACCCATTTTCATTTATATATCTTGAGGTCAGAGGTCAAGGGTCCCCTTTTGAAAATGGCCATGCCAGTTTTTCCACGCTCTCATCCTTCATGAATTTAGAAGGGGTTTTGCTTATTTAACTTTTTTTTGGTCCGGTATCACTAGTAGCTAATGTTAGCTAACTTTAGATAGATACTGCTGTGTATCAGGCATTGACTGAATCAGTTTGTTTTTTTATTTGTGCTCCTTTTACACTATGTTAGTGTACAGTTATACATGTTCCAATATTACATATACAGTGTTATATGTAATGTGGTTTTCATAGAAAATGTACGAGCCACAGTTTATGGGCCTTTATGGCAGAGATGGTGTATTTGCTAAGTGTGCCGACTGTCATTGGTCTTTTGTGTGCGAGAGGATAATAGACACACCCTCAGATGACTGATGCTCCAGCTGCAGGCTGAGAGGTGGTGACAAGCCTGAGTCCGGTGGAACCAGCACACAGACACGAAAGCACCAGCACACTCAGGTGTTAGCAATTAGATTAGCCTAAGTCTGGTATTACCAGCAGACTGTTCACATTGAAGTATACTCAAGCAAGATGTGTCACATGACTGATGGCCTGTCTCACACGGCCAGCGGCTTTCACATCTCTGAAAACGTTGCATCAAAATTTCCAAACAGGCGTTATTTGGATAAACTGATAATGCTGGGGATCTAAACGGTTACTTTCTCACCTAAAAACTTAATAGAGTAACATTAACAGCTTTTATTACACAGCGTTGTTGAATATTCCATTGTGACTGGTTAATCATGGCATTCTGCGGTCTGTTATTTCTTTATAGCAGACCGTTGCTATATATAACAGACCGTTGCTATGTATAACAGACCGTTGCTATGTATAACAGACCGTAGCTATGGGCGCAGTTCTGATGTCGGAGTCTGGCGGACCGTTTTTGAGATAAATTAATGATTTCTTAAGTCAGTAGCCGTGTAATAAGCGGGATAATGTACAGCTCGCAGGTCATTGTTGTGAAAGAAACCCCTTCAGGGCGATGAGAGAGGGTGCGGCATCGCCCTGTCGGGGATTCTTTCATTTGATTCTTTCATTATCCCCTTACTTAGCCTTGCTTAATATCTCACGACTGACGGCCGGTCTCAAGGCACCCAAACGCATTGCATTGTGGGGCAGTTTGAGTATGTGCATTAAGCTCACGCTGCAGAAATTCTTACTAATGTAGTAGACCTCACATCCGGCATTTCTCGCACACACAAACGTCATATACTCAATTTGACATTATACTTAGTATGACAGTACGTTAGTATGGGATTACAAACACAGCCCCTCATTATTACATATACATACAATATTACAGTATTGTGTGTATGTAGATTTACTTGATAGACATGCCCTGAAGGTACACATGTGAAAAACAAATGGTCAGACTGTGAGGAACAGCGAGAAAAGAGCCCAGTTGAATGGCGGTAGTGACACTATGAGTGTTCGTTTTAAGTGAATATTTCCCTACTTTCATCAAATCTTCAATTTCTGCAAATTCTCATCTTGTCTTAGTTTAAAAAATATCGTTCTGTAACAGAAGGTTTTGAAGTAAATGACCTCATACATATTAATCTATGTGTATGAAAGGTGAGACATAATTTCCATTCAGCATGTCAGTCAGCTTGGACCTGCAACTAATAAACATCCTGGAGGCACGGGGACTTAACACCACTTATACCCTCATAAATAGACACGGCTTTGAGCAGATAAAGAGGGGAGGGGGGTTGTGGATGGAGGCAGACTTTATTTCCCAGGGGATCCCCCCTCCCATCCTCAGCCCCGACATTTGTTTGAGGAAGAATACATCACTGCTGGCAGTGCAGGTTGTCTCCGAGTGTCTGTCCCCCCCACACACACACACACATCCACACCCCACCCATCCTCTCCACAGTCCTCTTCTAGGACAAGACACAACTGACACAGCACTGACACCTGGCTCTGAGTCGGACTGAGAGGGCAAAGGTCAGGATGAATGACCTCCACTTTCATAAGCTGTGCTGCTGCTGATGTGTGTCTTTGTTTGAGACAAAGAAGAATCAGGACCATGTGGGGGAAATTACATCTCAGATTAATGTCAGGAATCTGAGATGTCAGAATTAGGAACTTAAAGCTTCAGTAGGAAACAATTGTTTTGGCATCATTGAGCAAAAATCCCATGATAACCTTTCTGCATATTGTAATTCAAGCGTTCTGAGTTAAAACTAGACTTCTGCACCTCCTCATGGCTCTGTTTACAGGCTTTAAAAATCTAAGATCTGCTGAGGAAATGTGCACCGCCCACCAGCTGGAGCACAGCCAATAGGAACGCTCTCTCTCTCTCTGAAATGACCTGTGATTGGTCAAAGTCTTCCGTCACGGGCTAGATTTTTTAAAGCCTGAAAACAGAGCCATGAGGAGGTGCAGGAGTCTAGATTTTTACCAAGTGATGCCAAAAACGTGTTGCCTACTGAAGCTTTAAAATCAGAAATATGTTTATTCCCAGAATCATTGTCTCCCAGACATTTGAAATTAATCTAAGAGCAGATGAGAAATACTGCAAAAACAGAAGAAGAAATAACATAAACCTTGTCCTTTTCCTTCTCGGTGAATGTTTTCCAGAACGTTTTATAACAAAAAAAAAAAAACGTGCACGATTAGCTTTGCTAGGCTGGACTGCTTTTACTCGTTCCATTAATGTCACATGTGGGGGGTAAAGATCTACAGTATGTGAGTTTTTGTAGACCTTAAGCCTAATATTTTTGAGCGAGCTGGTCAGATAACTGTTGAAGATAAAGGCTTTAGGAGGATTCTTTAAAATGTGTTTGAAGAGATCATTTATGTGGCTCTATTTTTTGTTAAACACTTATTGCTTATACAGAAGGTTTTTGTGAAGCAGCACGCTGCAGCATAAAATTAACTCACGTAGTTTAAGTCTGCCTTACTTTCTGTTGTATGTCATCAAGTCACTCTTTACATCTTTCACCCGTCACCCTGCAGTACAGTTTAGAGCAGGGAATAACAAAGGTTTCTTTAAGGCGTAGAACTGTCGGGGGATTAGGAATGTATATTTTTCCAATGTGGTGTTCATCACTGGCAAAAAAAAAAAACATGTCACCAATATTCCCATCCCAGCCAACAACACTAACACCTACACCAGAGGTTCTCAAACTCTTTGGGGTCAGGGAACCCTTAAAGGAAAGAACAGTTTCCAAGGACCCCGTCATAATCGTAACCGATATAATGCTTACTACCATTTGTACTCTTAGATGCCATATTTGTATTCTAAAACATGGGTGGAAGTAATGGACACAATATGCTTGTTTTATTTGCACAAATGGTCCCCATCTGTAGATATCCACTTTTTAGTGATACAGCACAATTTTATAATTTATAGCAACTTATTTTGCGGACCCCCTGACAAGAGTGCCACAGACCCAGGTTTGAGAATCACTGACCTACACACACGTAGGTTATGTATGCACACATACTGCACATGAATACATACATTCATGACGCGAAGGTTAAAAAAGCTGGTGTCCAGGTTTTTTTAAAAGCAGCCTCCACATGTTTGAGGTTTTTAATGACTGATAACACACATTTGATGACCTGATAACAAATCGGGTGCCAAAGGAATAAAGACAAACTTACAACAGTGTTCAGTGTCAGTGAACGGCAAGTGATTTTCATGATGGAAAAACAAAGCAGATCATAAAAATCAGGTTGCCCCGGCTCTCTGCAGCATGTTCTGTCGTCCTGCTCTGAGCCTCATAAACCACCGCTGCAGCTGAAACACCCAAACTCCGATTAGAACTCACTCTCTTTTATTGTTTGTGTCATTTAGAGCTGCTGTTAGCGTTCGATGCTGTGAACCTGCACAGAAAATGTGCTTATTAAAGGCATCCCTGTAAGTGCTTTAACCACAGTTCACATAAAAAGGTACTGTTGTGCAACGTGAATGGTGCTGCAGGTGTGAAAATGAAATGCAATCCAGGAAGTTGAGTAATAATAGATCTATGAGATTAAAGGCTCCACACATGCAAAACTCTGAACAGCCATTTATAATAAAAAAAAAAATATGGACAAGATTTGACATTGACACACACACATCTACAGTATGTCCCGTTAAAAAACAGCAACTTGCTTCGCCTACTGTCTTGATTTTAAGAAATACAGCTTTGGATGTCTCAAAACATTCTCCAGCTGGATAGTGTTTTTTTTTGCATAAAAACACAATTCAAAATATTAGGAAATAAATTATTGTATTTTTATTTAAATATTTGCTTTGATAAAAAAAAATACTTGGCATCAGTAATTTTAATTATGTATCATAATTCTCTCTCTATTATCTATTTTATATTGCTGTGAAAACATCTCCTACAAACAACTGGATTTATTCAAGTTTCTCGCCAAAAACTACATTTTACGAGATTACATTTGAACGCATCATAATAATGTTAGAGGTTTCGAGGAATCGATAGTCACGGAGACGTGAGATGCCGAGGAGTCAGACGACTGGGAACCGATTCTCTATTCCCATCACTAGCGTTTTCCCTTCCTGCCAAAGTGGCGGATGGCCTGACGATTTTTCCCGCCACTAGCAACAATTTACCTGCATTTGTGCTAATTTCAGACCCTGTATGTGAGTGAATGAAAGAATTAAATCATGAATGAGATTTCAAAAAGCAGCGTAGACTGTATTCCCCTAAATAGAGGTGCTTTTCTGGAACAATCACGTGCATCCTCTCTCATGTAGGTGAAGCCCAGCAGGCCTGCTCTGAAAAGGTCACTGCTGGTATTTGAACTCACCAGATCAGATGACCTCTGCAGATGCTTAGAGACTCTAACTGCGTAATTGGGGAATGGTTTTTTATATTTCAAAGGGGCCTAACGCTCCACTGTAGTAGACGCTGCAGTGAACCTGGGGGAAATAAATGGAAGATAAAGGGAAACTTTGGCACTGTTCTGGGCCACACGTGTTTAGCCTATAACACATCAGTTATCACAAACTGAGATTACATGAAGACCTGCAGCTAAAGACGTGAACACACACACACATACATACCACTGCCACAAAAATAGTGGAGAAAATGTGCCGCCTCACCATTTCCAACCTCTGAGATGAGATCATTATACTGAGGCCCAGTCATAAACGAGGACAGGGTGGGGGTGAGGGTGTTGTAGTGGGACAGCAGCAGCAGGACTCGTGTTTGTGTGTGTTATTTTATTAGCTCTTTGTTAACCTTTACAAGCCTGGCGTAGCATCGACATGTTTCTACAAAACATGAAATAACTTTCGAACCGTTTATGATGGAAAAGGCGGAGTCGCACCCAACTTCACATGGAGATCCAAAACCCCTAAATACAACTTTTGATAAATTAAATTTTAAAAAAAAGAAAGAAAAATCCCTGGTTGACTACGAAGTTATTCAACAAAAGTTTTTTCACCAAAAAGACTAAGCTCAGAGATGGCAAAAATATAAAACTATGTCCAGGCGTTTCTTTTGTATATGTAGACTCCAGAGGGTTAAACAGCTGCTTCTTGTGAGGAGGAGGAGAACCCAGGGTCAGATTAGGTGTCATGGCTCTAATGAACTCAGACTTGACCTGCATGGACACTACCTGAAGGGCTATCTACACACACAGCTGACCTTAAAGCCCCGCCTCCAGACAGTTTTACTTCCTGTTTTTTGGTATTTTCTCAAACAGAGAATGCGGATGTGGTTAATAGTTAGACGCAATTCATTACCACGGCAACCAGATTGCTTCGTATTTTCCACCCAGTTTAGGTGAATTAACAAAAATTAGCGCAACACACTGGCTCTCTCTCTCACTTGCTCTCTTCTTTACCGTCTCCTCCTGGTGAGGCGCCCATCTGCTGGCTGCTGCTGCACCGTCGCATGCCGGAGGACGGATAGACATTTTGCCAAGGTCTGGTGTTTCGGGATGTTTTGGAGGTGCATCGTCCACCAGCACCGGCCGCTCTCGCCTCAGCTCCAGCCTTTATTTCTCTAACAGGACTTTTCGCTTGTTTTCTCTTGGGCTGAAAGTTGTGCGCTGTTAGAGACCGGCAAACCTCCGAAACGACATCGGCTGCTTTCCGTTAATTTATCTCCAGGAGGAAGAGACGTTAAAGAAGACAGCGAGTGAGAGAGACAGTGTGTTGTTTCGTATAATCCACTACGTTGACTGCACCCGTTCACCGCACACACAAATGCCATGGTGAAAATAAACACACTAAAGTAATTAAAAAATAAAATGAAAACCCTCAGTTAACTAATGCAAAAAGTTGGGCTAGCTGACTAGAAAGACAAACTGACAGATAAACAGATTTATCCGTTTGCCTCTGTGTCCAAAAAGTGAGTTTTGTGTGTAATAACATCAGCTTCAGAAATGTTGCAAATGGAGGTATAATATCGCTGCATGTCTTCATCACTTGCTTTGTGCTAAACATACTATTTTCTTCCTGTCTGTATAATGTGTCCGCTGATACACAAATGCTTGTTGACAATCACTGGTGAGCTCCGCGCTCCAGATTGTCAACGATGTGATGCAGCATTGAAAAAACAAAGATGTCGTTGTTTTCTAAGTATATTTGAATAGTTTGGAATTATCTCCTTAAAGCTGCACTTGTCAACTTGGGATTTTTTGGTGGCACCAAATGGCAGGAAGCGGGAACTGTTCACAAATCAGAAATTCTGTCAAGTGACATCAGTCAACTGCGGACAGCATGATCATGTTTGCCAAACCAACGGATATCAGAGAGAGAGAGAGAGAGAGAGAGAGAGAGAGAGAGAAAAAAAACTAAGACTAGAACTTTTAAAGCCGCTATGTAATTTGTCATCCAGTACCTGGATCCAGCACTTGGATGAAAAACTGTTGAGATCTGTGTTTCAAATATAGAATAGAATATTTAATTTGTCACTTGGCTTATCAGCTACAGTAGCTATGTTGTAGTCCCTTATTGCAGAACTAAAAATCTCTCTTTTTAAATCCCCCAATCTAATTCCATGAGGTGATTCACATGTAAGAATGCACTGCTGATATTTTAAAAATGAAAATGCAGAATCAGATTTTCTAAACCTGTTTTTGTTGCTGTGGTCAGAGAGGAATTGAAATATACCAGAGGTGGACGACACTAACACTGGGTGGATATATTGACAGACAAGATCCTTGCATACTTGACATCAGTGGCGTTGTCAGCATCGGGCTTCCGGGGCTTTAGCCGGAAATGTTTTTTGCGCAGTGTTGTAGTGGAGGTTATATGGATCTCAATCTAAAAAGCATCTGCTACGCTTGCGGTCTAGATGAGGCTTAGACAATTGTGGTTTGTACGATACGATACGATACGATACAATATGAAACGATATGATACGATACGATACGATACGATACGATATGAAACGATACGATACGATACGATACGATACAATACGATATGAAACGATATGATACGATACGATACGATACGATATGAAACGATATGATACGATACGATACGATACGATATGATACGATACGATACGATACGATACGATACGATATGAAACGATACGATACGACACGATATGAAACGATACGATACGATACGATATGAAACGATATGAAACGATATGATACGATACGATACGATACGATATGAAACGATATGATACGATACGATACGATACGATATGAAACGATACGATACGATACGATATGAAACGATACGATACGACATGATATGATACACTTTATTGTCCCCTTGAGGAAATATGTCTTGGACTCAGTGCTGTACACCATGAGCTGCCTCCACAGCAGCATTAATAAATAGAAACATTATACACAATATTGTAATCATTCAATCAAATATTACAGCAGTGGTCGTTGCAGACACACCTGGAGGAGATCTGCACTTTACCGAGTGCACTTTTCTAGTTATCAATGGATTATATTGGCACCTTTTAGCCACCAGCGTTTACATTTTCGTCAGTCATCACTACAAAATAACAACACGTCTACACGGTTGAAACTAACCTCATGCCGCATGCCTTCCTTTAATAGCTTTGAGCAAGTGTCAGGTTAAAAATCAATCGGTTAGTGACCCTGGTTTCATCTTTGACAGACTCTCTCAGTATTTCGTCTGAAGAGAGAGAAACAGGCGGAGAGCCCAGAGGCAGACATAATGTTTGCTGCAGTGAAACGAGACCAAAGAGGTTACAGACATGTAACACGTTTGTCCTCGTTATTAAAAAAAAAAGGGGGAAATATTTAAATGACCCACAGCAGTGTAATTATAGGAGGGGAATATCAATGAAGTAATTACTGTTACTCTGGTGGTGGAAACGTTCTCTCACACTTCCTCTTTCTCCAGGGAGAATCAGAGGCAGAACACGGGAGAAAGGAACGAGAAAAGAAGCAGGAAGGGAAACAACAGGGAGAGAGAGAGACAGAGAATCATAAACATACATTGTGTGTGAATGGCTGATGTCTCCTTTGAGAGCAGGAAGCTAATAATGTGGACAGCTTGGAGCAGGCAGGTTTTGGATGAGCCCTTGAGGTCTTGAGTCGTCTCAGCCTGCTAAATGCCAGCCAGATTCCCAGGAGAGGCCAGCAGCACTGATATAACGATTAAACGGGAGAGAAAAGAGGGAAAGCAGAGGAGGGAGGGGAGAGAGAGAGAGACACAGACTGGCAAACATGTTTCTCTCAGAGCAGAGAGCTGCTGTCCTCAGTTTGGAGCTGATGCAGATTTAGACCAGCAATAATATAATCATTTTCAGACAGAACAAGAAACACGAACCATCAGACGATCAGAAACAAACTTCCAGGTTAGTTAAAAACGAAGGTGAGCGGTACCCAAACTGTCAGTAAACATCCATCACACTTTAGCGATCAACTTCCTTCAACTTTGACCTGAGGTCTGTACTACCAAGCAGGATTTAGGGTTGGCGAGGTAACTTCAGGCTTAACCCTTCAGGGTTTTCAGTCCTACAACGATGGTTCACTTGTTACCGGGGTAGATCGCCATGGTAACTGACGCTGAAGACCTAACATGCTCCGCTGCAGGTTATGTTCCAGATAAGAGATCAACTCGTATGAAAGCACCGCCTACTGCAGATCGTATGATAATATTACACAAATACGAAGAAGTGTAAGTCATAATCCAGACTAAAAGCAACACAGTTTAAACTGACTAATGCAGGAAGGACAGCTGGCTGTATGCTGTGGGTTCTTATCACTTTAAATCAGGTTTTAATATTAATTTTTTATATTGCTCCCAAGTCCGTTTCACACCAGCGGAGACGGAGACGCAGCTGAAAGAAGGCTGAAATAGTCAACAAAATTACCAAAGGGCATAATGAAGTAAAGTCTATTCATCCATTCTATTCTGAAAGCTACTTATGACGATACCTGACTTTTGAGTAACTCAAACTGGCCTTCCTGTATGGTATTTCATCATCTCACTGCTACCTGAAACCAACTCCCAACTCGTCAAATACCACCGCCTGATCAGTTCCCCCGTCAGCATCGGAGGGGTACCCCTCTTGCGTTACTTTTGGACGAACCGGGGACAGAGGAGTGTCAATGTGCGCTTCTTACTTGCCAAGTGTCTTTTCAAAATAAACATCCATTTTTCACAGGATGTTAGGTTTAGGCAACACAACCACTTAGTTAGGGTTAGAAAATGGTCGTGGTTGATGTTAGAAACGTGCTGCCTTGATCATCTGGGCCATACTGTCTGCTGAAAGGTCTAAAAAAGAAGAGGCAACAGTGTAACGTTATATGGACTCGCTGTGGCTTGGAAGATGTGGACAGTATGGCTTGTCCAGAGAGAATTGGAGATAAGCTAGCTACATTTTACTTGATAGCTACGCTCTGATTACTGTAAAAAGAAGAGGAAAAAAAGGCAGTGACGTTGGGAAATCGACTCGTGGCTCTGCTTCAACTGTGTGAGAGCCCCCCCCTGTACGCTGCACGGCAAAAGACGCCCGACGAAGCTTCGGTCTGACTATAAAATGAGTTGTGCGGCTCAAAATTCTGTCCAGAAACGGGCTAAAATTGTACAGTGTATGCCCAGCTTTAAGCAATAAACCAATCAGTAGTCTGGCCAAGTCTTGGGCAAAAGACATGACATAGTGGGGGATATATAAAACACACACTGTCATATGAACTATTGTTGTTGAGGGACAGTGAGGATCTGGTTCTTATTTTCCTTTACTTGTAATAAAAATAATTAATTCGATAAACTCCTCAGACGTGCCGTCCCACCCTATAGATGCTCTATGAATCCGACTGTTAAGGCCCACATGACAACACAGCCTGTGCTCCCCACCTCCACCTCCACCTCCACCTCCACCCCCCGGTGGCTCGGCGGTTTGGCTCGCTCTTTGATTTGCAGGCTCGTTATGAATCTACTGCGAAAGCGCTTTCATGTCGGGGACACATTTAGAGCCGCAGACCTCCATACTCAGACGTGGAAGAAGTGCAGAGGTGGTGTCGGGGTGGAAAAGTGAATGTTCACAGATAAAAACCATGAGTGGTAAAAATGCGGTACGTCTGCTGGAGAGTAAAAAACCCACAGACCAGCCACTATTTATTGGCTATTGACTTTCACTCAGGCCGAACGCAACACAAAGGCCGGGGGAGTTCACACTGTCGTAAAAACTACTGCATGACGTCAGATTGTTCCTGTGGTTGAAATTTCCCCTCATTATGTCATGTCACAAACATATTTTTAAAGAAACGTTCATCAATCCAAAATAAAAGCATCCTGTTCTTGTCACCTTTTAAAGATTTAAAACAATAATATGGACTAAAAGAGAATTTAGTATTAGTATTAAATCATATTAAACCATGAAGCAACATCTCTTTCCACAAACAATGTCCCCGTTACTCCGTATAATCCACAGACCTCACTGTCAGCAGCTTTTATTGGGACTATATTCTTGGTAGCATGGATAAAAACTGCTCGGTGTAATCTGTGGATTATACAGAGTGACTGTTTCTGGACAGACAAACAGTGTTCGAAGCAAAACACAAAATTCAGTCCATTGCATCGGGATGAAGGCAGACATTTCAGATACGGATACTGACAACTTTGTGGCAAAAAATCTTTCCATTGGATAAGAATTAAATAAATCCAGTTACTTATTGACAGATCGCACTTTTACAATACGGAGATCTGAATTGCTATACACGATAATAACACATTAAAACTAAAGGGTAATGATCAACATTAAAGGTGCTATTGATAACATTCAGCAACTAGATGTCGCACTCACTCTCCTCCGTTCCATTGCATTCACTTCACAACAAGTGATTGCCAGTTCGTTGTACAACCTGCACATTTTATGGTCGAGTGGACAGGGACTAAACCACTCCCTACACCCTCTCCCCTACCCACTTCCACTCCGTTCACGTGGAGGGTCCGCCATACTAAGTGCCATCCCAAACCAATTAGCGGGGAGTGGAAGTGGGTTATTAAACCGTCCAACAGCGAGTCTACAATCGATGCCGACTTAACTAGCTTCCCTTACTGACGACACGCAACGCCGTTGTGTGTTCGTCATGCTCTACTGTCAGTTCAGTGCGACTGCCGGTACAAATATTTACTTGTAAACTGCTCAAACTAAGATAAACATTTAATATATTCTACTTTATTGTCAAACAGACGTTATCAGCTTAAAGTAAATAGATTATCTAGTCTAGAAAATGGTAAACATGCCCATTTGATTGTAAAGTTTTGTGTATTTATACAAATATATATATACAACATATATTTATTAGTTTTTTACCACTATCAAGAGCTATAACACCATAATTTATTATATTTTCATCTGTGTAATACTGACTTAACAGTACAATAATTTAGTGTAATAATTCAGCTGTGCAATAATCTGGATTACTCCGCATTAATAATGCATTTATTTATACATTACATTTAAACTAATATTTATTTATACTATTCTTGCATTTTTACACACTTAATGTTAAATCCTATTTTTCAGCATTATTATTAGCAATTAGCACTGCTGTTATACATATTTCATATTTACATTTTCTTATGATTTCTCCATGTGATATATATATATATATATTATGAGCCAAACGTAACTCAATTTCCCCCCGGGGATCAATAAATGATTCTGATATTTATTTCCTTGCCGGAGAGAGGGAAGTTCGTCCCAAAGTGGCTGCTGTATTTACACCCCGGTATTTTAATAGAGGACTTGGACATGCTGCTCACTTTAAAAACGATGTACAGTTTTCTGAATCACCATATGAACCCTACAAAGTAGATACTAGCACTGACCACAAGCCATCTCTTTCTAAATCTCAAAGAAACTTTTTAACCATAAATAACATAAAAAAATTCCTCTGAAGTTACACATGATCACACACATCCCTTTCTACTGGTGGAGCCAGGATTAGTTCAAACAGCTATGTGTTGTGGTATTAAGCCGTGATTGATCGCGTGGCGTAAACATTCAGATGCAGATTCATCATCATCCTCCCAGAGAGAACCAACCAGCATTCGTCAGAGACTGCCTGCGGCCCCTTCGTGATTTGTGGCACTCTCAACTTTTAGAGTCCGTCCCAGTGTGGTAGAGGAATGCCAAGCTGTTCTGAGGTCAGCGGGAAGACACACAGATCACTTCCTAACTGACTAACACCTAACCTTGTGTGATAAAACAACAGGATATAAAGGGAGAAAGGTGTGCAGTAGCAATGAAATATGCTCACTGTTCTGTATGACATCATTTGCAACCTTTAGTGTTAGAAAAAGCTTTCTCACTTTTCTCTCATAATGACTGTTAAAATGTTGATATTTTTCATTGGTGTTATAATCTTTGATTTTACAAATATTAAGTATGTTTTTTTTTTAATTTTCTAATATGGAAATGTATTTATTTCCTATGTTGTCTCCTCTAATTTTCCTTAAAGGTCCCATATCGTGCTCATTTTCTTGTTTGCACTTGTATTTTGTGTTTCTACTAGAACATGTTTACACGCTGTAATGTTAAAAAAAACTTTATTATCTTCATACTGTCTGCCTGAATATATACCTGTATTCACCCTCTGTCTGAAACGCTCCGTTTTAGTGCATTTCAACGGAATTGCGTTGCTAGGCAACAGTTTGGGTCTATGTTTACTTCCTGTCAGCTGATTTTATTCACATACACTGCAACAGGAAATAAACTGGGACACATTTAGAATGTTTACATTTAAAACCGTGTAATAATCTATATATATTGTGTATTTGTGACATCACAAATGGACAGAAATCCTGACGGCTTGTTTCAAACGCACAATTTCTGAATACGGGCTGTGTTTATTTCTCCGTATATTGAGCATTTTGATCGTTTAACGGTATTCATATAACACTTAAACCTGCTTTATAATACAAAAGACATGAAAATCTCACTTTTTACAATATGGGACCTTTAAAATCCTCTATTTCGTGGATGTCTTATCCAATGGTGAAGATATGAGACACAAGATTTAATGGATTTTTGTTTTCATATACTAAACCAGAGCTCATCTGTCCAATACTGACGCCATATGCCAAAACTCTGCATAACTGAAATACAAACTGTACATACAGTTCTTCATAAACACAGTAAAGTTGAAATGACTTCTTGGATTTTGAGCTAAAGCTAAAGGCTTGAAACAAACGTAATCAACGTAAACTTTCTCAAATCAATCTCCAATATTCTCACTTGTATCCCTCTGTATCTTTACACTTATCTTAACACCCAAGAAATATGTAATATCTCATCCTGCAGGGCTTTTCATTAGTCCATCTATAGTATATAATCACTTTTTAATTGACTCAACTCCATTATTTCAATAGAAATTGGGATGATTATGTGTTTTCCTGTATCCTGATGCTCTATACGAGCTGAAACTCCCTCCCTGTACGCCACGTCCACCGACTGTTTCATGTTGCCTCTGTTTGAAGTCAAGGTGGGGTCAGAGGACCGGTGGCATAAATCACTGCAGTTAGACGATGTTGGAGACTCCTGGAGGAGGACAACCTGCGGCTGCCGGGGCAAGAGTCTGGAGAGGCGATGAAACCCAATCCGAAAAGTTTTCACGAGGGCTTGTTTTTCTAGCGCCGAGCTGGGCCGTTGATCAGCTGTGGTATCCAAACAGAACAGGGCTTTAAGGAGCTCCTGCTGGTTCCCGTGTTGTTTCTTTGGGTTGACTTTGTACACCGCCCCCCCTCCTCTCCTCTTTTCTTTGCCCTCTGCTCCCAGGGGGACGGAGTGTATTTAGACTCCTGGACAGCCTGCTGTGTCTGGGTTCAGGATTTACTCCTGGATCCTCACCTGGAGGGGTCTCTGCTTTGATTAATGCTGAACACACCGGGTCCTCTGGTTTCTAATAAAATAAACCTGCCCAGTTTTACAATGACATATCCCACATACCTCCTTGTTAAAAAAAAATGAACGATGGCTTACACAGAAGGGCAAGGGGACAAAAAAAAAGGCAAAAGCAAAGAGTGCTCATTGAGAAGAGGAGGACAGTTTGTGTGGAAGATGATGATTTAGTCTTTTTTAGCACCTCAGCGCTCAACAACTCACTGTCACTTGATGGCTGAAAGACAACCACAAAACCTTTGACTTTGGGTGTTTTCACACTTGGTCCCTTCCAGCCCTCCAAACGAACTCAGAGCAATTAGTCATCACTTTTTGCACATATGTGAACACTCCAAAAGAACTCAGACCTCCTCGAAAGGAGGTCTGAGTTCGGTTCGCTTCAAGTCTGCGTTGCGGTTCGCTTAACCTGTACGTTGTGAACACAAAAAACTCCAGGTTCGCTTTAGTGATGTCACGAGAACCGAAACTTCGGTAGCAAGTCGATGCAAAAATTCTGAAGACGTGATGGTACTCGTTTTTCTACAGTACCGCAGGTACCGTATGTACCGTCGAGGCTCGAGACTAATAGCATCCCGTCGTCCCGGAGACAAAAGAAAATGTGTTTTGGCGAGAAACTTGAATGAAAACAGTAGTTTGAAGGAGATGTTTTTACAGTTTTAGAGACACAGTGCATGTCCATGTTACGACCACCGCTTGAGGACAGAGGAACCTGCCTTTCTGTCTGTATCAGTCCTGCTCCCAAATGCTCGTTGTGATTGTAATAACTGATGACAAAACACATTAATAATTGCATTGATTGCACAGACAGGACATCCTAAAACACCGGTGGCAGCAACTTGATGAAAGCGCTGCATTTTCCATATCCACCACTCAGATGTTTATGGACTTAATGAATTTATTTCATTATGACCATGTGGGTCTGAGCTCCAGAGAAACTATAGTGTGAACAGAAAGAGGACTGAGAGGCCCCATTAGAGCTGAAGTGGACCAGAAAGAGAACTGAGTCCTCATTCTGTTGGTCCACTTTTTGGTCCACTTTAAGAGGACTGAGTTTACACCCTTAGGACAGTTCTGGTACCATCATCAACAAATGTTCAGTCCTAAACCAATAATGAACGTATCTACAAACAATTATTGTGTGTCAGCCTGATAAATCTTCTTCCTTCTCCATTGTTGTTAATAATATGCTTTATAGTAGTTTTTTCTGTCCAGGTTGTAAAAACATGCCCATAACCCGACGAGCTCCAGAGTGGCAGAGTTAACCTCCTCTAAGACTCTGTGAGGACTGAAGAGCTTTGATTAAACCCTTGGTCACTCTTTTTTTTATTGCTGTTACATCAATATTTTTCCTCCCTGAATGGCTTCGGAGGATGAGGGGAACCGTATAAAACATGTAGCCGGTGAGAAATCCTCCCCTCACTAACTCTGAACCTGGTCCTGAGCTGCACTTGATTAAAAAACAACATTTAATAAGACGATGCCCCAACAGTCAGTGTCCTCCAGGAAGCCGACGTCAGCACAACAAAGACTGCAGCACACACACACACACACACACACAGGGATGGAGCATGTAAAAATATACAGTTGCAGTAACACGTTATAATAGCTGTAAGCAGCTATAAAGACATTTTAAAGCTGCAGCGGGTAGAAATGGAGCAAATATTATTTAAAATGGTTTAATAAATAAATAGGTAAGTAAGTAAATAGTTATAATAATATGCATATTTACTATATTTTTATTGTTCAACACAGGCCATTTCAGTCGAGACATTAAATCTAACAATAGAATCAAAATCATGTTGTTTTGCTTTTGTATGGCACTTTGTAGGCGGACGTTTTACTGGCGTCCGGATGTCGCTTTCAGTCCAAAATGGTGGAACTGTAGCTCTGTGCATCCTATAACTTCTCCTTCCTACATCTTTTCACATCCTACGTCTTTTTTTAATCTGCAAAGCACTTGAAAACTGTCATCCAATCTTTTATTTCATCCTTTTTTAAATTTTTAGCGCAATTGTTTGCCTAGTTTGATTGTTAAATTGTATTTTATTTAATCTCATTTATTTATATTTGTATATACTTTTGTGTTTCTTGACTGTAAGTCTTATGCAGGTTCCAGGTTTTTAATATTAAACCTGGTGCACCTTTTATTTACACCTTCTTCTTAGACATTTTAAAGCTGCAGTGGGTAGAAATGGAGCAAATATGAATAAAAAATTTTTAATTTAAAATGTATAAAACCTGTATTTAAATCTTCTTCTTCATCGTCTTATGTAAAAAAAAAATTGTAAAAGTTTTCAGACGGCATTACAAAAACAAACTAACTGAAACATCAACAAATAAGGAAAAAGGGTTGAGAATCTCTGCCACAGGTGATGAGGTCACATGTGTGTGAAATTCACTGTTTCTGCTGAAAGTGTAAGCCGGGATGTTTCTGCTGTGCAATGTTTATGGGAGGTACATGTTGCCCATTGTAGCCCGCAGACCTCCAGCATGCAGCAGTGACACTATAGCAGTGAGTGCTTTAAAGCTCCAGCTCTGGACAAAGGCTGTTAAAGAAAAGCAGACAGGCTCACAGAGATACCCAGCAGAGAGATGATGTGACAGTCAGACGGCCCGCTGTCAGCACACTGCCCATGGCTGTCTGGAGAAAAAACCTCAATACGAAAGGCGAGACCACCCAGCTGCAAAACACCCCCCCTCCAACAACACTGCTCATATCAACACACTGTCAACCACATCTAATACATCACACGACTATCTGAACACATTTCTAGTTCCTGTGATGTGTCTTTTTGACATATTCCTGAAAAATATGACCCTTTCAATAAACATATCTGTAGCTGGGTGCTATGATTTTTCTTATTGTTAGCTGTTATGAATTATTACATTATGATGTGTTTTAACCCTCTGAGACCCACTATAGACCTGTTTTTGTCTTTTTTAGGGGGGTACAGGGGGTCTTTAGGGGGAGATAGCAGGTCAACAGTAGATGTCACATAGAAGTGGTGTACATCATCTGAAAGCTGGGAACCTGAAGATTAATTTGAGATGCTGCTCAGCACTGTGTGTCAAGTTGTTCTAGTCATAAATCAGAAATAAACATTAATTATTTAAAATGAATTGTAAAAGTGTATAAGGGGTTTACAACATTATGATAGAAGTATATAATTTCCATTCCCATGCTCTTTTATGTTTCATAAATTGTTGCAGCAGTTGTTGGGTTGATACCATTTGTTACACAGATTTGGTGTTAAATTTAACAATTTTTACCACACGAGAATTGATAAAAATGACCAATAATCCCTCCAAAATACCACATTAAGACACCAAGACCTTGAGGAACATCATAGAAAAAGTGATTTTGTATCAAAATCAGTTGACATTTGGAGATTTCTGCAAGAATTTCATTTTTCAGTTATTGGATGGCAAGCAATTCTGTTCTGGAAACTTCTCAGAAACCCCCTTATTGTCAATCTAAAAGCCATCCATCCTCTGAATTGTAGTCAGGTTAATTTATAATGTATCCCAATATTCTGTATATCTTTTATTCTATGGATATATTTCTTTAGTGTTGGCATGTACATTTAATGTACTGTTCCTGTGCATTGTTTTGATAGCCTGCTGCTGTAACACAATCATCTCCCAATATGGGATCAATAAAGTTACTATCTATCCATATATCTATATCTGCATTTTCTTTTTCTTTTTGGTTTGATTAGGACACATCCTGGGGATTTCGGAGTGGTACTGGGTTTGGATTTAATACACTGGCTTCATATCACAATATATTCCAGAAATCTGAAATGTAAAAAAAATGTCTCACATTAGGCTAATTCAGCCTACATGATTAGATCAGCAGAGTTCAGTAGCCTATTGTGACACTTTTCTCATATTTCACAAATTAATTAAAATCTTAAACTTTTAACATGTCATTAAAATGTAAATATTTAAATTTAAAAAAAAATGCCTTTGTTTTCCTGGAGTCATTCATTTGTGAATCGCATTGCACTATTTGCGTAAACAAAAATATAGCCTACAATAAATAATACCAATTTTTTTGGTCTTCCTTATTTGATGATATACAGTTGGAAAAAGCTTGGAAAA